>JAUZSZ010000317.1:344041-357977 GCA_034780575.1 Labeobarbus marequensis
CACCTCAGTCATGGTACTGCTGGTGCGGGAATCGAACCGGCGACCTTCTGGTTACAAGCCCGACTCTCTAACCATTAGGCCACGATTTGCCCATAATTGTGCATTAGTGACTTATTCCTGTGTAGTTACTCATTAACAAAGGATCAGTATTCTAAAGTGTTACCCACTTTATTTCAATAGTCCACTTCATCTAACTACAAGCAGTGTTGTTGGGGAACTAGTTACATGTAACGTAATTACATAATTTAATTACAAAATAAATGTAACTGTAATTCAATTACAGATACTTATGACAATGTAAAAGATTACAAAGGGGGTTACATCTGAATATTTTCACACGCATACTGAATTTGCATTGACAGCTTTAGAATATGAGACACCAGTGTTTCAGGAGTTTAGGACAGAATTGCTTATTCAATAACTGTTTTATTTCCTATATGGGGTTGTGTACATGCTTTATTTTTTAAGATTAAATGTTTTTCCAAGGCATTGTTATATGCCAGCGTTTTCTGTCAGACCTATGCAAAGATTTGATTTCAATAACAGTACCATAGCTATTAAACTAGATCTTATGATTTTAAATCTGTATTTAACCTCAGAACGATCTCAAAGTATAAAGAGGTGCTAAAGTTTGATTTTGTGATGGCTGTGCTTTAAATTAAATGATTATAATCGTAATTCAAGTGATCAAAAAGTAATTAAACATAATCAGTTACATTACTTTAATAAAGTAATTGAAATAGTTACACTACTTATTACATGTTAAATAGGGTTACTTGTAATCTGTAACCTATTACATTTCCAAAGTAACCTTCCCAACACTGTCTACAAGTAACTACATGTCAGCTATCTCTCATTAGAGTATTAGTAGACTATTTAAATCTGGTTTTACACATTTGTTATTCAAATGATTGTATCCTCCATTTATTGTCTACAGTATTAGTGACTCAATGGAGTTCACATCACTCTGGTTCCTTAGACAAAATTTTCTCATTGGCTTTTGGATTACTGCAGAAACTTAGCTCTGTGAGCAAGAAAAGTTTATGATTCTTGCATGTTTTGATCTTCACAAATTAACGCAACTTCTGAAGCCAAAATGCACTTGGCAAAAGTAAACAGCTAAACTTTGGCTATAAACACATGAGTTTAACCTCACCGACATTAAACTTTATCAACTCTTACAGACATTATTTATAATCTACAAGATGGAACGCTTGATTTAGAATAATTTGATTGTCCACTCGATAGTCATGTTTTCATACAAAACAGCAAACCTAACTTGTGCACAAAATTAGAACATCGCATAAACACTTGCAAATAAAGCACCACTTCCCTTGTGTGCAAGAGAATAAAATCACCACTTTCTGGGAAACTGGTGCAAAGAGTCAATGATGAAATCTGATGCAACCGGGGGATCTTTTGTCTTATAATGAATGACTTTCGTCTCAGAGCATGCAGATGAAATGCAGTAACGAACGCTGTTGTGTTATCTTTTGTTAAGATGCCTGATGTTTGGAAACGCAGTCTTATGGAGGTGATTATTCCAAATCATTTTGATGAAGAAGGACTTTGGCTCAAAATGATTAAAGTCACATTTGAGATGGTGTGTGATGAGATCGGTGCATTGGTTAGTCCAGGTGTCCAATCACATGATCTGCTGAGGCAAAGTCACATGACTTTTAAATGCACATTGGTGTTTTTGTTGTTAACATAGAGACAAAGCAGGACGCTTTCAAAAACCTGCACTCTGAAACCCGTTTTCAAAAGTTTGCATTTTCAGGCTAGCAAAATGCCATTGTTGTTTTCAGTTTTTAGATGAAAATGTTGTTGTGTAAACACAACCTATTGGTATTTCATTGTCCTGTAATGACAGAAAAGTACTTTGACCAATAGCATGAAGGCATTGTGTATAATCGACCAGTCGTGGAGTGTGAGAAGGTAGGGTCTACAGAGAATGGTCAAAAGTGTTCCAGACACACTGTATGAGGACATGGAGAGACTTTCAGTAGGACAACAAAGCCAATGTGTTTGACTGTGTGCCGTGAAGCGCCGAGCAATAGCAGTAATGCATGTGTTTTCCTGTTAAAGCATCGTTCATTCACTGAGTCCTGGCAGTCGCTCTGATGAAGTCTTGCGAGTCTTCTGTCCATTGAATCGTGCAGATAAACAAGGCGCTCGCTGACGGTAGATTTGTAGCTCTGCTTCAGGAGCCCAAACTACGATGACATTTGAGAAAATCCATAAGCATCACTGGCCTTTGGAGAGACGAACTCACGGGACAGAAAAAACAATTAGCAGTGTTTCTGCAGTGTGATGGGGGGTTCATCTTTTGTGTCTCTCAAACCCCCCCATAACCTCCCCCCCCCCCCCACCCACCCCCCTGACGCTACTCCGGCTCCTGAGAGACACACACAACAGCCAAAGCATCATTACACAGAAAATGGCCCAAAGAGCAATGGAAGATCTGTTTCTGCACTGATACGAGCGACTGGGACTCGTCTGACCCACAACAACAGCCACATATAGACCTCGTTTAAAAGAGCAGCTGCCCAAAATATGAACATTCACACAGATATTCAATCATATTCTTATGCATAACGTCCAGTACACCAGTGGTCAATTGTGTGGAAACACTTTTTAGCATTTTCAATGTTTTTGAAAAAAGTCTCTTCTGCTCATCAAGACTGCATTTATTTGATTATTCAAGTATTACCATTTAAAATGTGTTTTTTTTATTTAAATATATTTTAAGATGTCATTTATTATCATTCCAATATGCTGATTTTACATTTACATTACATTTACATTTTTTACACAAGAAACATTTCTGATTATTACCAATGTTGAGAACAGTTGTGCTGGCCAATATATTTGTGTGGAAACCATTATACACTACCATTGAAACGTTCTGGGTAAATGATATCTTAAAAGGAAAGTAATACTTTTATACATCAAGAAAAGTAAAGACATTTCTAATGTTACAAAAGATTTCTATTTCAAATAAATGCTGTGAATCTGTGAATCGGAATTTCCACAAAAATATTGAGCAGCACGGCTGTTTTCAACATTGATAATAATCAGAAATGTTTCTTGAGCAGCAAATCAGTATATTAGAATGATTCTGAAGATCATGTGACACTGAAGACTGGAGTAATGATGCTGAAAATACAGCTGCAGATCACAGAAATAAATTACAGTTTAACACACACTCACACAGAAAACAGCTGTTTTACATTCTAATAATATTTGACTGTTTTCCTATATATTTGACCAAATAAATGCAGCCTTGGTGAACAGAAGAGACTTCTTTCAAAAACAAATAAAAAATGTAATTATTCCAAACTTCTAAATGGTAGTGTATAGGTTCCCTAAACGTATGTAAACATTTGGAAATATTTAACAATCATTTTTATGACAAATTGATGAGTCTATGCTTTCATCAGTTTATGTGTGTGTGTGTGTGCAGGAGGTTTTATTCTGACTGTATCTGATGTATTTATACAGTAACCTTCATTAATACTCCAGCTCATCTCCAGGTTAGTTGGCGTGATGATCTGCTCTCGTTGGATCGCCTGCTGAAACTTTTGGACGCCGAGATGCAGTTAAACTTTATATAACCCAAGACTGCGGAGGGGTTATTCTGTACATGTAGTACAATATCAACACCTACACAGCGAACGCAACAGCCACTAAAATACTGCGCCATCTGTGTCTCAATCGAAGCGTGGGCACCAACACGCTCCGTCATACAAACCAATACACAACACGCTGCTTAATATAGAAGCTACTGATGCAAACGCCATCGCCGGCACAAGAGGTCAGAATCAAACTCAGAGAGCTCAGTGAATGTGAGACATTATGTCTGTTTCTCTGCAGTCTCTTTAGAAGGTGTAGTCTTTGTGTCGATCTTCAGGTGTTTTGTGTGAAGAACAGACACTCGTCTGAGTCATTATTCAATGAAAAACTTCAGCTGTAGAGTCAGATATTTCCAAGATGCATCTCTGACAGTTAAAACAGAGCAACCACCTGATAAGCAAAAATTAAATAAATGTAAAGAAAACAAGGGTCTTATTCTTATAGATGAATGTTTTCTACTGATTCAGAATTTGTTTATTTAGACACACTATCACTGAAAAGTTTTGAATAATTCAGATCTTTAATGCTTCTGAAAGAAGTCTCTGCTTATTTGATCACAAATACACTAAAAACTGTGAAATATTATAATTTTAAATAGTTGTTTTCTATGTGAATATCTATTAAAATGTAATTGATTCCTGTGATCAAAGCAGAATTTTCAGCATCATTACTCCAGCCAGTTTACTTACAAACTTTCGAATGGTAGTGTATCACAGTTTCCTTAAAAATATGACTGTTTTCATAATAAAAGGAATAAATTGCATCAAACAGACAGCCCGGTTTTGAAACACAATATCCGTTTACCGGTGAAGACTTTTAAGATTTGTCCTTTTAAGATTGCTATTTTATACTTTATACAATGGTGTATAATAAATGAATCAACCAACCAATTAATAAGTAAATAAGTTAATATTAGTTAGGTTAATATGTTTTCCCCAATTGTCACTAAATTAATAAATGTAATTGTAATATTAAGTGACACATTTTAGACAGAATATTGTCAGTATGGACTGTTTTGCTCTATGACTGCATCCCTGATTGCCACAGAAGTGAATCATTCCGTGTTTTTGAACAAATTGAGTGAGTCAATGTTTCAGTAAACCATTCATAAACTCAAAACTGCGTACTGCTCTTTACCATATCTTTTTATGGCAGAAATAGCCATAAAATGAAATAGTCAATTTGAACGAATTGGTTGAATTAGCAAACTGGCAGTTCTAGTTTCACATTTAGAGTATGATTACTTAGTTCTGTATTCAATCTCATAACATTATAAATGCACTTATAACTGCAGTGTAAATGCATTCATTACATCTCTGAGCTGCATTAAACCGTCTGTGTAAAACCATCTAAACACCACTTCATATGCAGCTTCTGTGCCACTTCTGCAGCGCAATGATGGATTTTGTTGATATCAATTTCATTTGACTGGTATCAGTCCTATAATGTCTTATTATTTAAATTGTTATGTAGATTTGAGAGTTTACATAAAAGTTGACACATTGTTTTGTTTTTTTACTAAGGTTAGAAAATTTGCCCTTATAAAGGAAAAACGCACATGGAAAACAATCCAAATAAATATAGCTTCTTAAATGCAAATATTTATTTCTGTCTGTGGTTTAGGATTATTTTTCAGTTTTTATCCTGGTTTCACTCAATCCATGTTACAGAAACATCCACCCTATACAGCTGCTGCTGATCCAGAACTACAGCGCACAGGTCCTGTATATCATCTCACCTGACGCCTACCTAGTACTCTCAACGGGTAACACGGCCGCAGCGTTTAGAGAGCAGCTCTTAATGGCTGTCAGCCTTACCGTAAACATTCACATCTGCTTCGACAGCAGGGATCAGGTCTCTGGTGATTAGAGGTCAAAGGTCACTCTTCAACAACTCGTGTCGCATCTGGAAGAAACCGGAAACTGTGAGTTGAGGATGAGGGGAAATGACAGAAACCTGAGCAGATTCAGATGTTTGATCTGTTCAAACGAGCTGCAGCATCTGCACTAATTAACACACGCGCCCTCGTCTCTGACGGGACACTCAGAACTGTTTGTTAAAATAATACAGCAAGAAAATTCTTTAATTACAGTAGGCATGTTCAAGACACTGCAAATGAGCAAATACAGACATTTCTTGTGTTTAAATAAGTAAATACTGCAGAGTCTAGGACTGGATCATTAATGCAGTGATTAATACGTTTCTGGCATGTCATGTGTTTGGCAGCAATGATTTTAATAGTATTTTTGTCTTGTTTATATGTACTAATATCTTAACACTAGTAAATCAAGACACATTTACTGGAGAAGCAAAAGGGCATAAGATGTTAAGTCTTCAAGTCTTTTAAGTCTTGAAAACATAGTAAGTTTATGATTAAAGCAATAATAAATACCTACCAATGGGTCAGAAAATAATCTTGTTTTCATTTTAAATTTTTTTTTTCTGATCCCAATGCCAAATATTCTTTTTTGTTTGAATAGATAACTAAGTTTTTTTTTTATCATACTTACTGATTGATTTTTTTTAAAACCAAATAGTCTTTTAAACCAAAAAAAAGGAGTGCAATTTTTTGGGCCAGGCAGCATAGATTATAAAACACTTGCAGAAACCAATCTAGAAGCACATCACTCAAACACAATAACAAGAGAACATTAGATCTGAACATTACCGTGAGTGAAAGCACAAGCGTGATCTGAGGAGTCATTCATGTCTAGAGCTCAAACGCAACTTTAAGACATGCTGTAGTTTAACATTGTTGGGTTTGTTCTAGTACTAGTGCTGTATGAAAAGTTTTGCTGAAACTCTTTTGCTGAATAATATCAACTACATCCAGGTAAATGTTTCAATTCTGCTCCAATTTAAATACATCACATATGATGTCGAACACTAGAATCAATGCTCGGTGTGGATCGGCTGAGCAGATGAAGTCTGAGCTAATCGTCAGTCTGTCCACCGGTAACGAAGCGAAATAATGTGTTTCATTCTCCACCGTGATGCTCAGAGACATTCATTATGGATGTATATGTGGCTCTCCAGCAAACACACAGCAGAAAACTTTCATTATGTTTCAGTGGTTCAGACCCGGAGCTTGTGTTACAAACCCAAGCGCAGCTATTGGACATTTCTGACATCGAGGGTTGATTTAATGACCAGGAGACGGACATATAGGAAGACACAAAGGCGTGATGTGCGTTAATGAATAGCGCTGCGTTCCGGTTCTGCTGATGCCACGCGTCTCTCACGCACCCGGCGGCTCTTATCAACACTAGATGCTGACAGGATCTGTCCCTCCATCCCAAAAAACCTGCTGAAAGAGAAATCGCTGTGTCGCAGCACCTGCCTTTTTGTCTATTCATGCTGTCCTCCTCCCTCAGCGCCGCACATCTCCAGCACAGACGAGCTGCTCAACTCGGTGTGAAACTTTCTGAGACGGATCCGCAGCACAATTACCACCAGATACCGAAGGCCCCGATGCACTCACAGCCAACTTCTTATCACTCTTCGCTTAGAATTGAAAAGATGTTGGAAATGAGCCGTTTACTGTTAGCAAACATCTCGATGAAAATGTCAATATGTCAGATTCAGATTCACTCTTTATTGTCCCCAAAAGAGAGGAAACTTGTTTCCACAGACTGTACCCGAGCTGTAGTACACAATACACACATAAGTGATGCACACATATTTCCACCAAATACAGATGTTCAGAGAAAGGAGGGACTTGGAGCAGGAGGAGCCATGGTGGAGGAAGGGCTGACAACTCAAGGGGGCCGACCGACGGCGGCAGAGCAGGTGGTGGTGGAGCCCGAGGTGGAGATGGAGAACTGATGAGCCCGAACAAAGCCGAGGATCCGGAGGGCCATGGTGGAGCCGAGGGCTCTGGCGACCGAGGTGGAGGCAGAGATCCGGAGGTCCGCGGTGGAGCCGGAGCGACTGAGGACCAAGGTGGAGCTGGAGGAAGGGAGGAGCCCAACAGAGTCAGTGGGATGGAGCGACAAGGCACAGCCGGAGGAGTGGAGTCCTGAGGGGATGGTGGGACAATGACCGACCAAGGCGGAGCCAGAGGGACGAGGGAGCCCGGTGGAGCTGGTGGGCCGACGATGGAGACGAGGGAGTTAGGAGCAGAGGTGGAGCTGCTGGGTCGAAGGGCCAAGGCAGAGTCCAAGATGCAGAGGCTGGAGACTGGCAGACCCGTGGCGATCCCATCCCACAGATGCTGGGCTGAGGGTGAGCTGAGGGGCTGCCGGGAAGCAGCTGTGGCAGAGCTGAAGTGGCAGCGATGATAGGAGGAGGCAGGAGAGGGAGGGTAGGTGGGAAATCCAGGCAGGTAGACAGTTCAAGATAGCTAGAGAGTTCAGATAAAGGTGGAAGCAGAATAGGCAGGTCTGCATATATATCCATATCAATAAAGTCCTCAGAGTCCTTTGACTGCTCACCCTCAGCGGAGGTGCAGTGGGCGGGGCTTTCCTCAGCACCATCATGCTCCACTGTAACATCCACTGTCACGTACGATGTTGCCAGCTCTCACACCTGATCGAACAGTTGACGAGGCTCTGGCTCCGGGGCAATCTCCAGCTCAGTTGCTCCTTCTTGCGATGGCTCGTGGGTTGCGATGGGCTCTGGCTCTCCATCTGCGGTGGGCTCGGGCTGACGCTCTGCGGCTCGGGGTGATGGTGGGCTGGGCTCTGGGTCTGGCTGCGAGACATCTGCAAGGTGCGGTTGGACACTGATGTTACGGTCTACCTCCGCTTCGTCCGCTGTGAGTGTGGATCCACTCACCCACAGTGCAAAATTGATGTAGTTCTTAAGGGTCCAGTGCAGATTTTCCTTAAATAGGATGAAGCAGAGATCGTCGTCCAGACCACACCAAAATCCCTCCTTCAAACAAACGTCATGGCAGTTGGCACGGTGGCAGGTGTCGAGAAATTCCTCCACATAGTCCTCCAGGTTACAGCTGTTTTGGAAAATTCAAATGGTTGTTCCGCTCAGCAAGGTGTTGCCCCTCCTTGGTGCAACGTTAATGAAGCAATGTCCGTGAACAAAAACCAAAATTAATCAACAGAAACACTTTCAACAAACGAAAAACAAAATGCGGGGAAAACATGCTGCTTTACTGTTCATGGTCTGGTCTTCTGTCACGGTGAGGTACAGGAGTAAACGCATGAAGATGAAGAATAACAATAAACAGTCTTTAATAATCCACATAGGGGTTATCCAACACAGGAGGGTCGCAACCACACGTATACATCAACAAGACCGGATGAAGAAACACTGAACTGAATGCAACTTATATGGAGAAAGTGAATGAGGATAATGACTAGACACACCTGAACATAATGACACAATTAACGAGAGACAGAAACTAGGTCACAGAGCACATGGGAAAAGAAAACACAAACAAAAGTCCATGATTGTGACAAAAGCTCAAGACTTTGGCTACTGATATAAAAATTTATAATTAAACTTTATTTGGAGTACTACTTGTGCACAATGCACATTTCTTAATATTAATCCTAAAATGTGTTTTAATATCACTATTGGTGAGGACTGTATGATCTTTGAATATTACCAGTTTAAAAGGCAAGATATTTAAAGTAGCCTACCTGAAGTTTACTTGCAATAGCTCTAATTTAGCACAATCAAATATACTTCAGTACATCTTTAGTTGGACTTCAGCATTACTTTAAAGTGCATTAAGCTCAAAATTAGTTGTTCCAATTTAGCATACTTTAAGTATACCGTTTTAGTATACTAAAAGTACAATAGCAGGGTATATTTGTTAAATACATAAATATGCAAATGTATTTATAGTATACTTATAGTATACTTATTTTATAGTGTATAAAATAACTGTATTTTAAATACACTTAAGTATATTTATTTTATACACTTTCAAAATAAGTGTATAAAAAGCAGATCATATAATGATTTATATAAGGTTTTTAATGACTTAGTACCATTTTTTAATTATAAAGTATTACCCATGCATATTTGACTGAACCTTTTCTTTCCCCTGAACTAAATTTGGCATCATTGAATTGGGCTTGTTAGCAACAAGAGTGTGAATATATTAAAACTTGACGGTGGTATTTGAGAATAAGTGTTCCTCGTATAACCATGCTAATGCTTACTGTTCCTACCACATTCACACAATTGCTGTTCTATCCAATTTGTCTGAATTATGGCCCATTTGGCAGAACAGCCACTATGTGCTAACCTTTTTCAAACAGATGTCTCTCTGTCCCAGATTTAATGAGACCTCACACAGATAAGGAGCACTTATTCTCATTTTTCAGTATAATTCACATAATTCACAGCTACTAATTTATCCTAGAATAGTAAAACAGGGCTTGCTGTTTTGAAGATATCTAAATAAAGCAACAGTGACCTTAACTTCAGAGTTTTGTTGGACTGAATGTGATTTGACTAGACAGTAGCCATCATGTTACATAGGTGAGGACCTCAAAGAGGAAAGGACATTGACAAAAATAGAAGAGAAAAACCGTAGGTGGGCTGCAGCCTGGCGTTACCCTGCAACTGTCAAGGCAAAGGGTGTAAATGAAGGTAATGTCTCTGGGGCACAGACGCACCTTGCTAAAACAGGAGCTAAACCCTCACTCTCACAAACTCCTAGGTGACATGTTCTTTTGGTGGATGATACCATACTGAAAAACAGCTTAGTTCAACCCACACTCTTTAAAATAAAGCTTCCAAAAGGAGGTTTTCACAGTGATGCCCCAGAAGAACCATTTTTTGGGTTCCCCAAAGAACCTTTCAGTCAACAGTTCTTAGAAGAACCATTTTTTCTTAGTGCACTCTTAAAAATAAAGCTTCCAAAAGGGGGTTTTGCAGTGGAATAGCCATTTGAGTTCCCCAAAGAACCTTTCATTGAGCAGTTCTTCAACTAATATTTTTTAAGAATGTCAGAAACTTTTACACAAAGGCAATGCTAAAGGTTCTTCATGGAGCCATTAATTCACATAAAGATCCTGTATTTGTAAGAGTGTATGGTGATTAAGTGGTCTCCTAGGTTTGATATTCTGTCTTCGAAGTCAGCTTGATCAGGTCAGGAGACCAGTTTAAACCAGCTAAGACCAGCAAAGCAATAGCGGGATTTCACACCAAGATTTACATTTAATCATTCAGCAGATGTTTTCATCCAAAGTGACTTGACAAATGAGGACCATCACAAGCAATTTATTATACATGAGTTAACATATTGTCTAGCGTTGCTGGAGAACTTTGATGGTTAACTATTTTAGGATCTCTCAAGGTTAAATATTTACAGAGTCTATTCCAGAACGTGGAAAGCAAAACTAATTTTAGGCTGGTAAAAGCAACTGCATTATTTTTTCAACATGGACAAGCCAAAGAGCCTGGAATTCAAAAATAGCAAGAACGAGGGTATAGAAGATCTGATGGCATAGCACATTGAAAGTGGGTAGAGGAGTCTCAGCGGGAAACCTGACATCTCACTGAGCTCCATCAGACAGTAACACTACAGGGACCTTCATGTGTTCTACTGAGCACGAGGGTGGGGTGCACAGTGCACTTTTCCTGAGATGAGTTATCTGTGAGGAAACCCTCAAAATCAATGTGCCAGTTTTCACATTATTAATTTATCATTGAGTTATACTATTATTATTTGAATTAAAATATGCATTATTATGTATTACAGATTATTTTTATTTTATTTTACTTTTTTATTTTATATTATTTTGTTTAGTTTTATTTTATTATTTTATTTTATAGTTTTGTTTTTAGTTTAACATTGTGATTACACTGTCCTGCTATGAATTATATTTCCAACAGTGTATACTTACCTAAACATACTAAAATTCAGCATTTGGGAGTTTCATTCACATTAGCATCCTACTTAAATGTGAGACAGGACCCACAACTATGAAATTATTCTGAGCACAGAATCTCAGATCCCAACATCAAAGACAAATTGAGAATATTAAATTGCCGAACCCTCACAAAAAGGGAAGGAGAAAGTTAGCCATGTTTTTATTTTACTCGGCATCTCATAATGATTTTATAAGGATGAGACATCAGAGTATCTTTTAGTTAGCAAACTCCCTGTAGCTCCATTTGTGCTGCATGGCTGCATAGAACATGAACTGGCTTCTCCCTGCCTAGATAGATTTGTCAGTGCGTTTTATAAATAGCATGGCACGTGTTCTCATCCAGTGCAAAGAAATGAAGAATAAGCCCCAAGCATCCATTGCATCACTAAAATATTCCCATCTTGAGAGAATTCGGATTGTTTAGACGGTCTGCAATTAGAATACGGTTCATAATTTTTGCGAGGCCTCGATAGAAAAGTATTTACTCTATTTTAGTGCATCCTATTAGCAACATGCAGCTTCTAAATAACATAAAATACCTCAGATATAAAACAATACTTAATTGGTTTATGGAAAATTGACCCCTTCTTAATTATGTTGAGAACTTTTAACTCTTCAGTAGTAATTAGTAACATTATCAAACCACCTTTTACTGCCAAGAACCAAATCTAGAATACCAAAGCACACAGATTAAATTGGAATATACCTTCCCTTTAATGTCTGTGGTAGACATGCCTTCCTTTTCTGATTCCAATCAAAGTGTACAATAACACAAAGTCCTGGTTTTTATACATTACTCGTGCCTATTAGTGTCTGTGAAGCAATTTACGATCCTTCAGAAAAAGAAGAAATGGTCAATTTCATGCAGTGTTCCCAATTAACAATAACTGAATGTGAAAGCAATAGGTTGCATCAGCCTCATAGATTGAAATGATGTTTTTTGGGGGGGAAATGTTCCTTTAGAACAACTGAACATGCCTGGAACTGCAGGTGCAATAACAAGCAAAATAACACGAGTCTTATGTTGGTCCAAATGTTTTATATTGCATCAAGGGAAAAAGGTGGCATCTGGCATGCTAGTAATTGTGAACCATGGGAATAGTGATTAACAAAATATGCTCACTGAGGAGTGTGTAAATTTTTTTCATTTTCACAGGCAAATCAGCTCTTCGCTTGTTCCTACAGTACAACCGACTGGAAGAAACTGCATTGCAAGGACATTCAGTGAGTATCTACTTATCTTGTCATTTATGTAAGAGTAAATGTGTGTGTCTCTGTTTCTCTCGCTGTCTGTCGCTGTCTCACTCTCAGTCCTGATTGATTCTTCTATGATGTAAATATACGAGCAGAATCCATGATAATGCCTTATTTGAGGGCCAGGTGCGCTGCTGCATTTCAATGATTCACATTTTGAGGGAATATTCATGTTTACAATAGTGAATCCACATCTCCAGATAATTATTGAACATTGCAATGGTGAGTTGTATAATGCAGGCTCATGGTAACGTCTGCAAGCATCACTACAATCTAATCAAACAGGTTATTATGCACACCTGACCTGTTATTTTTATCAGTAATTTGGTACGTTCTAAAAATAACTCATCTCTGTTCTCTTATGAATACACTAATGTCATTGACAGCTGCTAATCTCTTGTTGTTTAAGATTGCTTTTGTCTTTGTATTTCTTTCCTTTTTGTCAGGGCCATGAAAACTAGACTAGGGTGCCTGTCTAACAAATCAGACTCATGCAGCGATTTTTCAGAATTCCTGCCTCCTGCTCAGGAGAGATCCACAAGATACTTGAAGTGAGTAATATGTTGTTTTAGTAAAAAGTAATGAAAAGTGTTCATTGGCTGTCTTATAACTGTAGCTGATCATGTTTGGCTTTCTTAGGTTATCCACTGATGAAGTGACCAGATGGGCAGATTCATTTGACACTCTGCTGTCCAATAAATGTAAGTCACTTTGATTATGTGTTTGTGTCTGAATTATTGAACACATTTGGGTGATTGTTCAATTAGGGACACTTTTGACTTCTTTAAAAAATAAATTTAACCTAGTCACATTTCATCTATGTTGAAATATTTAGCACATGTAACTATTGAATAAAAACAAATTAAAAATTAAAAATTAAAACATTTATAAAAACTTAAATTCTCAAATAATGCTCTGTTAAAGCAATTATTACATTAGTATTATTATTATTAAAGTTAAAAACTTTTTGGAAGTAAAAGTATTTCCCCCCCCCCCCTCTTATTATAAATGCACTTAATAGTCTAGTATAAGCTCAAAATAGTGACATACTAATAAATGTAACATTTAAACTCTCTTAAAATTCATTATAAAGAGACAGATAAAAGTTTAAGCGATTATATTTAAAATTATTAAAAACAATAATTTAAAATGTAATTTAAAGTAAAACTTTTAATTTGATGTTATTACAAAGTGCAATT
>JAUZSZ010000317.1:441175-460102 GCA_034780575.1 Labeobarbus marequensis
TCATTCCTTCTCTGCTTTTACACAGCGAGCCCGTCACCACTCGCGCTCGGTAGATGTACTTCAGCTCTTTGTCGTCTGGGTTGGAATACCGGTCCTGGCAGGAGTACCAGGCCTCTCTAGCGAAGTAGGTGCCTTCGCCGTGATAGACCGCTTCAAAACAGAACGCATGTGACGGGTCAGTATGGTGAAGCGGCAAGAAACAGGCAGATCATGTGCAAATGGAGACCTGAGACGTACCGTTTCTCCCACAGAAGCTGCGGTTGAAGCCGTTCTTGTTGATTTTCTGGCATATCTCTTTGGTCGTTCCGTGATAAAGCAGGCGCTGGTTTCTCTGTTTGGGGTATTTCTTATCCACGGCCTGTTTCAGCACAGAGTATCTCTGCCACTGCGACTGGCTCTGGATCCTGTCGATCTGGAATCATTTCAGGTGTTGTTAAAGTCAACTAGGCCTGCAACAACGAATCGATTAAATCGATTACTAAAAGAGTTGAATTTCATAATCGATTCGTTGAGTCGCGCGACGCGGAGACGTTTGATTATATATAAAAACCTTTAGTTGAGCGCGGAGTGAACACACTAGTGGCGCTTTTCCACTGCATAGTGCAGCACGGTTCAGTACAGCTCACTTTTGAGGGGTTTTCCACTGGGAACAGTACCTGGCACTTTTTTTAGTACCACCTCAGCCGAGGTTCTGAACCGTTACCAAAACGTGACGTGTGAACTCTGCTGGTCACTGATTGGCCGGAGAGAATCATTGCCTGCGTCACTGAACTCGCGACAGACCCGCTAGATTTAAACCAGCACCGCGAGCGAGGATCGAACACAGCGGTCTTGAATGAGCGCACCTTTTTAAACCACCACTGTTTTGTTGTCCGTTGAGGAAGTACAGACTGTCCTCTCGTGATATCCGAGGAGCGGATCCAGTGAGAGCGTGACGCGGAATTAAACAGTTTTTCAGGAGTCACGGCGCAACATAACGACACGTGAATAATCCGCACACTCTAAAGCGGCACTAAACTGCAGTGGAAACACAAACCGAACCGAACCGAACCGAACCGAGTCGTGCCACGCAGTGGAAAAGCGCCATTTGTCTCTCCAGCACTGATGTTCGGCGCCTGATAGACAGGGCGGAGGCATGCTTAAAACTTATGTTTGAGATTATATCTCCTTAAGATTATTTTTCTTACCCCATTGTCAGATAATTTTGCTTGTTTTAAGCAAACAATCACTTAATTTTGAGGTGGGTTTTTTTTCCAGAAAACAAGACAATTTCTTATGCTATTTCATGTGTCTAGTAAATGTATCTTGATTTAAGATTTTTTAGATATTTGGACTGAAAACAGGACAAAACTACTAAGTTAGAAAAGCATTTTTTGCAGTGTATATTCTGTGCTTTGTCCCATATAGGTTATTATTGACAAATATATTTGTGTGTGTTGTACTTTTTAATTTAATTTTAAAGTTCTTTTATAGCACTTGGTCATCTTAAACTGTGTTTAAATGTGGTGTATAAATTAACCTTGCACTTACTACAATGATGGTGATAATTTAATGAATAAGCTTCAAGTTAACTTGAGAGAGAGAGAGAGAGAGAGAGTGTGTGTGTGTGTGTCTTGTCTGTAATTGCTCTTTGGGTTACTTACCTTTACACAACTACTAACTAAAACAGCAATGCACTTTCTAAAGATTTTAGTTCTGTTTTTGAATAAAGGGTTGGAAATGAATCTTTTCTTGTTTTTTGTTTTTTATCCGATTAATCGAAAAAATAATCGAAAGATTAATCGATTATTAAAATAATCGTTAGTTGCAGCCCTAAAGTCAACACAGAATAGTGTAAAGTCATGAAACATGAAATCAGAATCATCTCTTAATTTCTTAAATCTCATCAGTGCATGTTATTCCAATTTTTAAAACTCTTGCTTGACCTTCTTCTTTAGCTGACATCATCTGTCCCTCTCATTTATAACCATCCAATTAATGCATCATGGAGAAAATCAAGTTCCTGTTTTTCACATTGAATATTCTGCTTTTTATGCATTTGGCAGATGCTTTTATCCAAACATTGCATTGAAGCTATACATTGTTTTTAATCAAATTGTGCGTTCCCTGATAATTAAACCCAAGTTTTTGCCGTACTTTACTGTTTGAGCAACAAGAGTGCTTCATTTCCATATTCTGAAATAAGTCACATTAGGGATGTAGAATGAGTTGTGATTGCCCTGGATTTTAAGTACTGACACTTGTTTTCTGATGTCTAATGTCTGGTCATGTCTAAGTTATTTTACCTGTTGAACCTTGACGGGCTTCACATCTCGGTGTACGCTGGATTTCAGAAACGCTGTTTCTACTTTCTTGTATTCCACCGAATCTGATTGTAATGTGATTATTTCTAAATCCCGTCCATTCATTTTGGTCCATGTTGGAGGGGGATGAATGATTGCTGAGAAACAAACAAGCGAAGTTACAGAAAGAATCATATATCTTCAGATGACACCTACAGACACCTCACGAACATTAATCACTGGATCAGGGCTCTCCAACCCTGCTCCTGGAGTTCAGCTCCAAACCCAATCAAACACACCTGAACCAGCTAATCAAGGTGTTCAGGTTTACTTGATAATTGCAGGCAGGTGTGTTGGAGCAGGGGCGGAACTGAAGTCTGCAGGACGGTAGCTCTCCCGGAGCAGGGTTGGAGATCCCTGCACTGATTTTTCCAAGGTTTACAAGGTTAGTGACGTCAAATCTTAGAAAGATGTTGAGATTTTTGTTTCAGAACTCTGAACATTACATTTGTTTTATCTTAGATATATTTGGGAAATAAATTGTACTTGGCACTTTTGGAAGGACAAAAATCATGATTACAAGACTCTCCACATGAAAAACCTTTGGATTTGTTGTAGACTGTGGTCAATGCCAGCTCATACCTGTATCAGAATCTCCCAGCAGAGTTCTCTTGATCCTGCAGGACTCCTTCTTGCTGTTTGTGACCTCCATCTGGTTGAAGTCCACCGTGTAGGTCTCACCGTTCTCCTGGTACTGAAAGCTCTTCTGCTTGCAGTGGAAGGCCAGCTCGATGTCGTAGCTGATGCTGGGCTGCAGCGACTCCCAGCGTTCTCCTCTCGCCACCTCCCAGCACAGCGTCTCCCTCAGACGCTTCACCTCACCTTCCCGCATCTCTCGGTCTCGCGCTTCTTGGATGAAGCCATTTATCTTCAGCACAGCATCCAAGACGTCATCTCTTTTCCCTGATACTGTTAACTTATCTGAACTGGTCACCAGAATGCTGATTTGATTGGCTCGGCTGAGGGTCACGATGGCCTTCTTGTCTGTTTCAGGAAGGTTTGTGATGTGGCTCGACTGGACGTCTTTGCTGATGCACTCTTCCTTGACCAGCTCATCCAGGAGCTTCTTGACCTTGGCGAGGTTTATAAGAGACGTCCCGTAAACGTCAACGGCCATAACTGGGAATGAGACAGTGGCTGTTTCTTTGGCTAGACAAAAAGCTGGTCGCTGTGTCAGCACAGGGATCAGTGGTTGCTGGAGGGGTTTGGCCTGACGTGCTGTTCAGGAAACACAATTTAAAGTAACCGGGTTAATCCCAGCTCATTCTTCACACTGTACATTAATGCACTGAAACATACCAGAAGCATTTCGAGAAATCTTCTTGCACTTCTTGACAGCTTCCTGAAAGTCTGGCAGAAGTTTCGCTTGGAAGATCACAATGTGGACGCGCTTCAGATGTTTTGGTGAGTCCTTTATAAAGTTTGTAAGAGCTTCTGTCATTGCATTGGCAACTCCTGCTGCAGCCAAGTTTCCTGCTCCTGAAGGACATTAAGCATTTTAGGATTATCCAGATACCCTTGCTTGGCTTTGCTTATCTGTATTTCTGAATTGACTAACTTACCTGTTCCAAGAGCAGGGAATGAAACCGACTGAATCTTATTGTCTTCACACATCCTCAGAACTTTGTACATGGAGCTGCTGATGGCTTTCTCATTGGTCTGCCCAACCATATGAATGATGTGTTTGATATTTGAAAGATTTCCAGCTTTGGTTAGGATCACGCCGTCAGCGGGCTGAGGAGCTTTAATCAGGAGAGAATGAATGAACAGTTATTCTGGTATATTCTGGAGAGACCTGTTCTGCTCCTGGAGGTTCACTGTCCTGCAGAATTTCTCACGCCCCAACTAAACGCACCTGAACCAAGGTAATCAAAGGTTGTCAGGATTACTAGAATCTTCTGGACAGGTATTTTGGGACAAGTTGGAGCTAAACTCTGCAGGATATTGGCCCTCCAGGACCAGGATTGGACACCATCATGTTAGAAGTGCATCAGAAATGCCTATATTTATGACTATTGACTGAAGCTGAAGGTTGTACCTTGTGATTTGCACTCGTTCACCACTGTTTGTCCTGATGCTTTGAGAATGGCTCCTGAGACACCTGCACATAAGGACACACACTAGATCTGAGCACCACATCCAATTAGTTGTTCAACTGCCATACTTTCTGTGTCATGTTAGGGTTAAGAAAATGTCTGGAAAATAACCATTCATCAAATTCAGAGTGATGTCAAAAGCGAACTCACCCGTGTTCAAATCGAGGCTTGTAGTCGTGCTATTTACAATAGCCTCGACGATCTCTTTGGTGATGTCTCCGCTAAACACCTTGACTTTAATCGGGCCCATCATAACCTCCACAGGGTTTGCTGGTGAAATGTAAACATTTTAGAAAATTTGGAACACCTATAACAGCATATTTTCAAAAGGTCATCAAATGCTGAATTACCATTGGCTCCTGGGTCAGACGAGGAGCTTTCTTCTGTTGAACTGTAATCCTCCTGCTCATCGTCATCTTCACTGTCCTAGTTGTGCGTTGACATTAAATGTTAAAGCATTTGTTTGATATGTCAGACATCTTTCCAAGTGTCCTTCAATTCTGAATGATCGACTGGGTTAAGGTTCTCTACCTGTGTATTCGCAATCCATGTTTTGAGACCTTTCTGAAACTCTTGTAGGACATTGTCCTGGTTAATCACAACATAAATGAGCTTGATCACAGTCGAGACATTTCCAGCCAGATGATCTTCAAAGCCCTGCAGCATTGCATCGATGGCGTCTTCACCCTGAACTCCTCCACCGCCTTTAACAAGAGCCGTCAGATGGAATGAGACACAACCACACATGATGACCAGCACATGCCGCATTCAATACCATCATAAATCCGTACCAGTGCCGACGGCAGGGAAGGAGACCGTGGTGATCTGCTTCTCCTCACAGCGCTCCAGAACGTTCTTCACACGGGATCTCACTTCCGCCGCCGAGTGCGGGCCGACCATGTGAATGATGAAGTCACAATGCAGGTTTCCGCCGCTGGTCACGGCTGCAATATCGTTCTGCAGCGGACCTTCAGGACAGAATTTGTTCAAAGAAAGAAATTTGTTTACCAGGCCTTGGCATTCAGTGTCAGTGCAGCCTTGTGTCTACGGCCAAGTCGTAGCCATGCTGATATCCAGAAAGTCTCTTGCTCATGCAATTGATAGTTAACAAGTTTTCAGTATTTGGTGTAACATTCTTACCATGCTTTTGACACTCCTGCTCCACAGATGCTCCAGCTGTTTTAAATATGGCACCCGACACACCTGAAGGACAAGGACACTTTTGAGATTGTCAAGGTGGGACACACTGGTCATACATTAAAACTGACACAAACACACACTGTTGTGTTTCCGTGTAGATCCATGGCTTATTTTAAAGCAGTGGTTCCCAGCCCTGTTCCTGAAACCCCCAATATTTGCATGTCTTGGAGTCTGTGCTAATGAGCTGATGATTTTTATGAGTTGTTTCATTGAGAAGAAATGTGCAGTTTCAGGGGCTCCAGGAACATGTTTGGCAACTAGTGTTTTAGAGTAACTGATGTGTTGATATAAAAGTGTCTAGCCTGTGTGTTTTGAGTTTTATATTAAGTCTCACAGACCTCCTCTCAGGCTCATGTCCCTGTTGGTGGTGTTTACGATTCCTCGGACTGTTTCATTAGTGATGTCACCTTTCTTTACCTCGATTCTGACGCTTCCAATTTTGACTATGGAAGATATGAGAGAGTTCAAATGTAAACACTTAATATTCAGGCCTGGAAATATCAGAACTAAGACATGAAGAGGTTTATGATGTATTTGAAAAACTAGAGGTTATGTGGATCAGCATGGAAATGTAGAGTTGTCAGAACCTTGATTTTCAGGCATCTTGCCGGATGCAGGCTGAGGAAAAAACAAATGTAACAATTAAAACTAAGTTTTTTTTTTTTTTTTTATCTGGGAATTTTATTTCATCAGTATTAACCTTATTCCACGCTTTGAAATGGTCACGAAAGTCATCAAAGGTATTCTGTTCAAATGCCACTATAGTGATGCTACGGAGGCAGGATGAGTTTGGCTCCTTCAGATGTTTCTCGATTGCTGTGAAGATGGCTTTGATCGATTCTTTCGGGGCAAAGCCACCTCGTCCTGCAGAGAACAAGATTATCACTTAGGGCTTTTTCCTCACAGCGCTTTGAGAAAGAATATTTACAAGGGATATAACAGAAACTGCTTGCTGTCATGCCTGTTCCAATCCCAGGAATCGCCAGAGTTGTGGCTGTTTTGGCCTCGCAGAGGTTCAGAACCTTTTCCAGAGATGATGTGATGTCTGCGATTTTGTCTGGCCCAACCATGTGTGCGATAAACTTACACTGAAGCGCTCCAGCACCCGTCAGCATTGCTGCACCTGCTTTCAGAGGAGCTACACAAGCAGATGTGAATGAAATCACTCAGCACTCCCATTAGAATTTAGGCATTGACAGAAAGAGTCAGTGATACCTTGCTTTTTGCATTCGTCAACAACAGGTTTTCCAGCAGCTTTTAAGATGGCACCAGAAACACCTGTAAAATTGAACAGTACATTGGAAACAAGCTGGGAAATACTATACACATCTCTGTATTAGGAGAATTTACAGTAAATATAATAAACCAAATCTCTGAAGTACCTTCAGGCTATTCAACATGCTTTAGCATAAAAGGTAAAACTATGGTCAGTTTAGTAGTGATACTGCAGTAAAGAAGCTCTTACCGGTGTTAAGATCTAAACTTTTGTTGGTTGAGTTCACTATAACATCCACCGTCTTTTTGGTGATGTCACCCTCTTTCAGGCATATTGGCACACCATTGATCACCACTGATTGAATTCCCAGTCATGTGAAAACAAAAGTACATAAGTGACTTCAAATGAAGTCTAGGAGACATGGTGAGCAGAAGTACTGAAATTACAAAAGCAGGTATATACGGTACCTCTCATGTCTGATCTGTGTTTAAGCGTCAAGGATTGTAGGGGGACCATTGTAGATGTGTCAGGAAATCCCTGTTAATAAATTAAATGGGTAATGATTAATAAAACAGGTTAAACATAGTTAATAAAAGTTTGCATAGAATAGATCATACTAGTTCCTGGATCAGAGTGTTGTACTCCTCAGCAGTCTTCTCGTCTGAATCCACTATATTGATGTGTCTGATGTTTTTAGGAGAACTCTGATGGTCGCTGCAGAACTGTAGTATCGCGGCTCGGAGCGCCACGCAACTGTCCTTGACCGAGAACCCGAAGCTTTCACAACCGATTGCTGGAAGTGCAATTGAGGTGCATCCTTGTCCTTCAGCTGTCAGGAGGCTGTTATACACGGCCAACTGAAGGTAGTGAGAGTCCAGCCTCTGTCCTTTCTGAGGCAACACGGCGTAGATGAGCGTCCCAGCGCTGAGTTTCCCAGCATCACTGAGCACCACATCTCCAGGCAGAAGACTCTGCTGTTCCTTCTGCTGAGTTTTACACACCTCCGTAATCTTGTCTCCTCCGACCTGGAGAAAGAGCTGAGCCACAGGGTTAGTGAAAGCTAGATTGGCATTCATTGGGCAGGTCAAAGCGTCAGCTGTGAAATGGTGCAGGTCTCCTTCTGCAATGCTCAGAGTCATGAAATTGCCTATTTTGTGTGTGAGGCTCTTTGGAGGGCCGGATTTGACCACATGCTCTTGTGATAAATACAGGCTGCACTGAATCTCCTTCGCTTTGGTCTTCACGTTGGCTTCATGTTTCTCCAGAACCTTTGCTTCTCCCGCTTTGCAATATTTATGGCTCTCCATAACAATGGATGATATCTGCTGCTGTACGACACGCACGGCGTCTTTGATGTTGTCTTTAGCTGCTGTGATCTTCAGGCAAGGGGAGTTTGTTCTGTAAGCAAGTACCGTCGCGCCGAAGCGCTTGAGTTCAGGGAGCTCGGACAGATTCAGGCAGGACTCCACGAATTCAGCCTCTCGCACAGATTTCAGAGGGACGTTCTCCGTTGTTGGTTCCTTGTTGTCCAGATATGTCTTCACTTTTCTGGTAACATCTGCAACTGCATTGGAAAACCCACATATTATAACCTCGTTATTGGATTGTGCGATCCTGATGTCATGAGCTTTCTGGAATGATTCTATTTCATCTTGAAGATTCCTAAGAAAGTGTGTCCACGTTTCACCAGTTTGATTGGGAGAAAGCTGTATAACCTGCTCTTTGAGACTCTCACTTATTTTGTCTTCAGCTCTCTTTAGGTTTTCTTTCTCAACCAAGATGACAAAAAAATCCTGTCGCTTTAAAAGTCTAGCTGGAATTTGGCTTGGGAGAAAATTGTCTTGCTCAAACTTTTCAAGATCCAGAGAGTTCAGAAAGTGAATCAGATGTGAAGAAAGCTTCAGCTGGTGTGTAATAATGTTCTTCTGCACTTGCTTGATGAGCATCTCCAGTGAATCTACTTGATCCTTCAGACCTCTCAGGGAGATGATGTGCTGCTTCTCATCAAGCGATAAACTCACCTGCCCTAATCTGGACTCGACACGCTCTTTAATTAGATCAAGCATCTCTCTGCAGTCTAGTTGGATGTCCACCTCGATGGTGTTTCTTTCCACTTCCACCTCAGCAGCAGCTTGCTTCAGGAGCGTCCTGATCTTGTCAGACAGAACCTTGACCTCTTCTTTCACACCTGCAATTATGACTTTAGAGTTGAGCTCCCTGTAGAAGAACGCCGTATCGAGCGTGGTGAGACGGTTACAGTCATTCTCAACTTTGGTCCAGACGTCCTTTTCCGTCGTCAGCTCTGCTGTGTCGCACCTGCTCAGAAAGGACTGAATTTCCCTTGTAGTCTTGGACTCCCACGTGGGTGCGATCTGCAGCGCAGCCAGCGACTCTTTGTTGAGGTCCATCTCCAGCATCAGTTCATTTGCTGCAGCAGAGCTGTCAATAAGCACTTTGGCATGAAGCAGTTTGGCGTCAGTCTCCAGTTGTTTTCTGCATCGCTCATTGGTTTCAAAGAAACGGAGCAGCTCTTCACTGACAGGAACATTCACTTTTGTGGATATTTTATCAGTTAGGGTTGGTTTTTCTCCAGTTAAAGCCTTTTGTAAACTGGAGTAGAACAGTGACACGTGAACTTCTGTGCCGCAAACACTGTGTGTTTGTTCCACCACTGCGTGCGCATCTATTACAATAGAAAAGACAGGTTACATTTTCAAATTAATTTTGTTCTGTATATTTTAGCCCTTGTGCTGTTTTGAAAACCCTTTACCCAATTTGGTGTTTCCTGTCAAAAATGACTGGCCTTCTAAATCTCTCATTGTTATATTATCACCAAATTTTACACAACAATGATGTACTAAAAATTGACAAGTTTTTCTTTTCGGTTTTTTTCACATACAGATGACAACATTGTCAAAATGATCCCCGTTCACACTGATCTGCAAAAATGACTAAAAATGCTGTATTCACGCCAGGCCTGTAGCTGATGTCACTTACATACATGCGCACATACACTTATAGACCAATGCACAAATTCTTATTTTTGTAGTTTACACGGACAACAACGGTACTGTTTTCAGAAACTTGCACTTTAAAACCCAAGTTGCATTTTCAAGCCCCCAAAACACTATTGTCATGTAAATGAATGCCCAAACCGTATAAAAAGTGTTCAGTTTGTAATTGAAAATGGTGTTGTGTAAATGCCCCTATACTATTTTTATCAGCTTGTTTTCTTTCAATTAGCACAGGTTTTGTGTTTCTTTTGGGAACCGACCGATCGCAGGCCTCATTGAGCTGAGTTTCTGAGTGAAAAAAGCAGTATCTGTGGATAATTTTGGCAAGGCTCACTCAAAAACCAAAAAGACGCCTGCGATCGGTCCGTTCCAAAAAGAAATGAAAAACCTGTGCTCACTGAAAGATAACAAGTTGACAAAAAGATTGAATCCAAGTTTTGGTAATAATTTAGCATAATGAGATTTATTTTCAAGAAAAAAAAAAATCCTATCTGGGTCACAATGACTAGAACTCAATATGATTTTAAATTATTGTTGCACTGTATTGTTAGTTCTTTCTAACTTTTATGTAATATTCACATGACATGTTTTTAGATCTACTTTTCTGTTTGTGCTGAATCTAAATCTAAATGAATGTTTCATTTTTGCAAACAATCTGAAAACCTACCGTCACAGTTTCCAAAGGTGATGACCGCACTCTTTCGGGTGTTGATCCATATGAAGGACTGGACGTCTCCTCCTCCGCTCCTCTTCTTGTTGCTGAAGTAAAGCGTGAGAACATCTTCAGTGAGCTTCTCCAAGTCTCCCTGGACCAGAACCGAGTCCGTCCGCTCCACACGGGTCACTCCGATGTCCTGACCTTGCAGCTGCTTCGAGGTGCATTTCCTTAAAAATGATGCCACGTCTGTTGATAAAACAGGAAGAAAGTAGACTATGCCTTGAGTGTGTTCATTTTCCTCATTAATTCAATCTTAGAGTTTATTTGAAGGTTGACCAGAGCAGTCATTAATGTTCACAACTGATCAGATTCTTGAAGCATTCATTTTGATGTAATACATCTTGATATAGTGGATTTGATTAGTCTGTCAATAGAGAGAGAAAATAAAATGTTAATGTTCATAGACGTAGCAGACCCAAAAGACAAACAGATATAAGTAGCTTGAAAGCAGGTGTCTCAGAAACGGAGGTTGTTCTCAGGCCCAAAACACAGCAGAGCGACGAGAACACAGAAACCCAACGGCCACCCAGAGGAAAAACCCACCAATATCGTGTTTGAAGGTGACAACAATCCTATGCTCATCAAGTGTCTCCCAAGTGTGTTCTGTTGTCTTGCTACAGCTGCCGATGAACAGCGAGATCATCTTGCAGTCTGTGGCTCCATCAAAGCCCGTCAAGATGAAGCGCCGTGGGTCCAGCTCCTCTCCCAGACCTCCTTCTTTATACACCTCTAAACTTATACCAAACCCATGCTCTTTCTGGCCAAAAATCTCCTCTAAATCTGAGAAAAGGGTCAATGTTATTAAATTAGATCTTTCTGATCTCCAAGATGGATTAATGTTGACTTCATCATGGTTTGCTTTTATTTTTCTCAGTTGAGTGCGAGTTATCTAATGATTTGGCCTGCATCATGTGTAAATGGTGCACAGAAATAGACTTGCAAAACCAGTTGGTTTCGCCTCGCACTGTGACGTTTGTGTAACTAGGAAACAAATTCTCATAAATCATACCTGACTGGCTACAGAGCTTCAGGATCCAGCTGTTATTTCCGTGCTTTGCTAGCTCAAATTGCTCTGTAAACTGCTCAAAGTACATCTGAAGGGTTTCCTTCTCAACTGAACCCAGGGTGGTAATGAGAAGATCTGGTATTTCAGAATCCTCCTCATCTTCTGTGTTATGAACAGATATATATATATATATACATGATCAAAGTGTCATTGTAAAAATTTGGAAATCTGTGATGGGTTTTTTTAAACACTGAAAATAAGTATTACAGTCCAACCTTTATGACCTTTAATTGCTGTTGTAGGCTTTCTGACGGGAGAGACCTTTGTACGATAAGGAGGAGGAAGTGCGTGAGTAAATCTATAATCTGACCACATTTTGTAAAAAAAAAAAAAAAAAAAAATTTACATTTTAGTTCTTTTTCCTCTGACATTTAAGTCAGGTGCAGGTTGCATAAACTGCGTAGATTATTTAACTAGTCATCTTACTGTTTTCTTCAAGACTGATCATAACTTTTTAAAATAAATTAGCCTACATAATGTAGATTGCAGTTAAAAAGGAAGCTCTTGAATGTGAAAAGTAAGACTGATTAGCAGTTGGTTAACTGCTAGTTATTCAAACTAGTTCTTAAAACACTGTCCTAGTGTCTGTTTATGCAACCGCCAAAAATGTCCAGTTGCTTCCTTGTCTTTCAGAAGAAACAAGAATCAGGAAACATGTAGTCTAATATTGGTGATAGTAATGATATCAAATGACCTGTCTGGCAGGAGCGGGCAGTGATTTGAGGGCAAGGCATGTCTCCGGTTTGGGTTTGGGCAGTATTTGGGGTTTGATCTTCTTGTGTTTTGTGTCTTCAGGGAGTTTCACCGTCAGTTCAACAGATCCATGAGGTTTGATATCAATTTTATGGATCCTTTTGTCAAGCACCTTCTTCAGATCTGGAGAACAGGGGAATTCTCTGTAAAACGCTTGCATTTGACATCTCTGGTTTTATGTTTATTTAAACTCACATAAAAAACACTATAGTAATTTATAGTATGCCTATACTATAGTGTTTTTGAACCATACTATAGTAAAGTACTCAAATTAATGTGTTGTGGTAATTCTATAGTTGCTGTGGTAATATAACAACTATAGTAATATAAACAAATTATTTGCCCAAGTTTTCTACAACTATAGGGTGTATTATACTACAGTACACTACAGTTTACCGTAGTAAAAACTAAAGTATACTACAGTATTTATTTCTTTATCAGTTAAATATATAATATGCTGTTGCATTCATTAACAAAGTGTTGTAAATATATACAGTATAATGCACTTTACTATAGTATGGTTCAAGAACTAAAGTATTTATAATAAATGACTATAGTATTTTTAGTGGTGTCAGTATTAGTTCAGTTGATTATATTCTGAGAGATGCAGGCTCACCCTCGTCCCTGATGTAAATCAGAAGCGCTGTTCGTTTGTGGTCTGGATGTTCTCGAATCTGCAGGATCTCTCCTCCAGACCTTCTCTTATTTCTGAAGTAAAGCTCGATCTTTGGTTTGATTCGGTCGAGGTCCTCCGGCAGACCCTCCAGAATCAGACTCTTCTCCTCCATCTTTGCGCTCCAAAGCCACACAAACACTCGACTGTGACCAAACTCATCTTATAAAACCCTGATAACGCCCCGGAGACACATGTTTTCACTCGAAGACGATCCAGATCACATATAAAGAAACTGTGTGGATCCAGCTGCTCGGTTACCGGTGTTTTACCGAAATCTGACTCCGGTAGCTTACTTTCACTTTCGCTTCTGCTCGACTTCTGTTCATGTGACTTCTGATAAACACCAGTCGAGATCTGGTCCAGAATCAGGAAGCTGGGGGGTGAAAAACAAGCCTTGAAAACAGCTGTCCGATCAGTTAATCATTCGACGAATATTTGGTGGATTTCACCAAGTTTTACTTTTACTTCAGATACTTTCGATTTCGGGTGAATATGTCTTACACCGGCGAGGTAGGTGTTTTATAGCATCAGATCCACACACTTTTAAGATTTCCGTGTGAACTCTGTTGAATATTTTATAATGGTTTGTTGTTTAAATCAAGGACGAGGAGAGAATGAGCGACGCCGCGGCGGAGATCAAGAAATACCAGGTTGAAAACACAGCGACACTTGATCAGAAATGACCTGGGACGATCATTTAGTTATGATTCATGATGTTCACACAGGATCTCATCGAGTCTGCAGACACTGAAAGATCCAGGCTGCTGCTGGAAAAAGCCGAAGCTGAGACTGAAAAGAGAAAAGCCGAGGCAGAGCTTCAGAGCTGCATGGACGATGAAGACGAGATTTCTGCCGAGTTTTATACAGATCTTCAAGAAGTGCAGGTGAGCTTCGAGGCGTGATCAGACCAACCACTGAAAGTGAACGCAGATGGTGAGGGCTTGTGTTTGTCCTCCTCTCTGTTTCAGAAGGAGATGAAGAGTCTGGATCGAGCCAGCCAAGACCTGAAGAGAGAACTTCATGATCTTCAGAAGAAGCTTCAGCTCAAGAGAGACGAAAGTGATTCTCTGCAGCGCAAATTCAAGGTTGACCTGGATTTTACTGTTACCATGTGTACATTCACATGTACCTGCACAGAATTAACTGGTTACAGTCTAAAGTCAGGCTGCTTGTATTGATCAAGGTTGCTGGACCGGTTTAGTCCAGTGTTTCATGATAATATTAAGCAACAGAAGTAAATAGAGGATGTGTCTGAGCAAATGTCACTCTTCTTCCTCTTGAGTCCAGTCATGTTTATTTATATAATGTTTTATACAATACACATTGTTTCCAAGCAGCTTTACAGTGATAAACAGGAAAATAATTATTCAATGATGCAAACAAAATTCTTCAAATTTAGAAATACAAACATAAATAGAAAATGTTCAAAAAACTACAAACAGATTGTATAAATGCTGTTCTTTTTAACTTTTTACTCATCAAAAAATCCTGAAAAAAGTATCACGGTTTCCAAAAAATATTTAGCAGCTAAAACTGTTTCCAACGTTGATAAATCAGTATATTAGAATGATTTCTGAAGATCATGTGCCACTGAAGACTGGAGTAATGATGCTGAAAATACAGCTGCACATCACAGAAATAAATTACATTCTAACAGATATTCACATTGAAAACAGCTTTTTAAATTGTAATATTTCACATTATTACTGTTTTTTTCCTGCATTTTTGAATAAATAAATGCAGCCTTGATGAGCAAGAGAAACTTTTTTTAAAAACAATAGAAATCTTACTGATCCCAAACTTTTGGAAAACAGAGTGTTCACAAAATGTTTCTACTATGCAAAGTGTGCTCAATTCAGATATGATTTTTTTCTCGAAATCTAAGCTGATTCATGTGAATACATGTCTGCATGTGTTTAATAACCCCTCATGCTCTCTGAAATGCAGATAGAAGCCAGAATCCCGGTGAAGCCGGTGAAGTTTGCGCATGCGCTGGAGAGAGAGGAGAGTGAGGAGGCGGATGATCAGGTGCGGTCTGTGTTCACCGTCACCCAGAGACCCTCGTTTCTGCTGAAGGGAGGCCAGGCGCTCATCACCTTTGAGGAGGAGAAGGGTATGGATGCAGATCTGCAGGAGCCTTTACATTTCCTTGGTTTAGGAAGATGTCTGTTTTTGTCAGGTTTAATCGCATTGATCTGCTGGATGTGTCTCGTAATGTTCTTTCAGTGGCGGAGCAGATCCTCCGGCTGGCCAAGTGCTCGGTGGCCTGTGACAAAGCCAAGATGGACGTGAAGCCGTACACTTTATCTCTGGATCCCTCCGTCAAGTTTGAGGTGGAGCGATTTGAGAAGTTTTTTTTTTTTCTTCTTTACTGTGTCCAGAGTAATGTGCTGTTTGTTGACGTGAGCTGCTGTTAATCGAGGACGCTTGCTTCTGCTTGTTCAGGTACATATCCAGGTGTCAAAGAAGAGCATCAGATTCTGTAACGCCCCGCCCACTTTACCAGATGAGCGAATGAGAGACCGGCTGGAGCTGTCGTTCTCCAGAGCGAGTCGCGGCGGAGGGGAAGTGGAGAAGCTGGAGTACCACAGGGACACGCGCTCGGGCCGCGTCACTTTCCTCAACACCGGAGGTGTGTCTGTTTGCAGTTTCTGTGCTGCTAATGTGCATTTTCTGAAGGTTTCTCTTCATCATGCTCTTAGGTTTTTTAAAATAGGTTTTTCAAAGCTTTTATTGTCATATGCACATTTCCCTGTACAATGAAACTCTTAATAGGGACGGGTGATACCACCCATTTTGTTTTCGATGCGATACCAATACTTTTAAAGTGCAGTATTGTCAATACCAATATGATACTTTTAAACTGCACTTTTAAATCATGAAATTAATTAAATTATTAAATTACTAAGAGTAAAATGGGCAATAATACCAACTTAACTTTTTATTTGAAACACATTTTAACATTCAATTACCCTTAATTGCAACGTATTAGGTTACATTTGTGTTTACACATGGTTAAATATGTTTACTGTAATGTTAATCATGGAAATCTACAAATACTATAGTTAACTATGGGCACTTTAGTAAAACCATGGTTTATTTTCATAAGGAAATGCAGTGACAGGCTGTTCATGCATAAAATGCAACCCTTTTATTCTGACAGTGTATGATTTATATTAAAATTACAGAATAGAACATGATCAATATGAACTTTTAATATTCAATTTAAATAAATGTAATTACACAAACTATGTAGGCTACCATTTCAATTTGTTTATTGTAAAATAACTCAAACATATGTCCTCTCATGAGCATTGTGCTGGGCTGCCTTTTCCAACGCAGCCCTGTTTGAACGCGCTGTCAGAAGTGAGTGAACGCTCTCTGTGATCAGTTGATTCTGTCTTGCAACATTTGTATGTGTTCGGATGAGCAGGAAAATAGTTCTTTCCTACACAATTATTTGCTAACAGGTTTTTCGTTCAATTTAATGCATATTGTACGCGTTATTTTTTTTGTTAAATAAAAAAAAGTCACTGCTAAATAAAACACAACTTGGTATCACTATTTGTTTTTATTTCAGTAGCCTACAGATACTTTCGATACTCGCATCAGTATCAATATATGAATAGTTCAGGATCGATACGCCCATCACTAATTCTTACTTTGCTTTTCACTCTGAGTGCTGTTAATACAGGGTTCCCACGGGTCCTTAAAGTCTTAAATTGTACAAGAAAGTCTTAATCGTGATTTCAAGATGTCTTAAATTTGGGGACAGGATTACTGTATGGCTGAATGTGATGATTACACTTCAGGCTATGATTTCAATTACTATACATGAGCGCTGCACATTTCAAAGTCTGGTGCTGCGATGCTTTGTGTACTGCCATTACCGGAAAACCGTTACATTTCTGCCATTCTGAAAGCGCCACCTGCTGGCAGAGAATGAATCTGCATTTTCAATAAGCCCCATCTGCTGATTTTGTTCACTAATGTTTTTACCTTGTCAACACGCAGAGCTGTAAACGTGAACTGGTGGATCGACAAGATAATGCTTTATAAAAATCTAAACAGTAAACTGTATTTATGTTGTTTAATTATTATAACAATTTATTGAATTTCTTGTTTAAATTAATATAATAATGAATACTTTTGACTCATCCATTTTCTTAAAAATGGTTTAAAGGCTGAAATATGAAGTGTATTATTTTATAAAACTTTTTGTTTTTGTGAAACTTGTATCTGAACTGTAAATCATGTTTTTTTTTTTCTTCATTTTACAGTTTAATATGTTACTATAGATATTGCCTTACCCCACTCATATAGTGTTCATTTTATTTGTTCAGGTGTTAAAAAAGGTCTTAAGTCTTAAATTTAAGCTTTGAAATCCTGCAGAAACCCTGTAATAACAAACACAAGTAAAGTATAGATATAAAAGAGAAAAGAAACAGAAATGACAAATATAAACAGTGCAGTATATAATAGTGCAGTGTAGTACTGTGCAGCTCTGGTTTAATCTGTTGTGTTTGTGGTTGGATGTTTCGACTCGTTATCAGATATGGTTTCAGCTTCATGACGGCTCTCCTGCTTTCACTTTCAGTTGCAGAGAATCTGGTTCACAGAGGAAAGTTTTGTGTCGACACCGGCAGCGATGTGCTGGTCGATGTTCTTCCTCTCTATGAGTATGAGCTCAGGAAATTTCAAGTGCGTTTCCAACATAAACTAGTCTCAGAAATCTGTTTGAGTGCAGAAGGACGTTTGTTTGATGGTGTTTGTTGTGGTCTTGTAGACATACTCGGGGGCCCCGAATCGCACCGTGCTGCTGGGGGGAATCCAGGCGCTGATGGATGAAGAAGACCTTCAGGACCATCTGGAGATCCACTTCCAGAAGCCCAGCAACTACGGAGGAGAGGTGGAGAACATTAAATATGTTCCTGAGGGAGCGCAGGTGACGGCTTTCTTCAGCGAGGACGTCAAAGAAAAGGAAGAGTGAGGATCGAATATTGACTTCAGGATGCAACAAAAACCAGGGTTTACTTAAAATAAGTGATGCATGATTAGTCATATTTACATGCTGTTATGTATGTGGGATTTTTCTTCAGATTATATCAATCATATCTCCTCACTGTCTTCTGTAACAATATGACAAAACTGAGCATCATAAAATACAATTATAATTAAAACAGATAAAGTTGATTTTTAGGTAGGTTATGTATCTTCAAATGAGAATCAGAATTATCTCTGCTCAGATCATCAGCCTGAAGATGTGTTGATGTATAGAAGCTATATTAAAATAAAGTGTATTCAAATGTTATCTGCTATGGTTTGCATCTTTAACTAAAGCTCAATCACTGGTGAATGTCCTCAGATAAAATCAGATCTGGAGACTTGAGAAAAAACTAATCAAAACAGCAGGTTTAGTTCCAACGTTTGACTGTTTGTCATGTTCAGATGTAATGGTCATTGGAATGAAGCTTGTGTTCACTGAGAATAAGAAATCGGCATCCACAGGTTTTGTCATCATGGGTCTTGATCCTGTCGCTCTTCGTCACAGATCCATGTCTGTAGTCAAGTCACCATTTTTTATATAGCACTTTTTCAGTGCAGGTTGTGTCGAAACAGCTTTACATTATTAAACAGTGTCAAAAAAATGTGCTGTTCTCCCCTGGCCAGATGAGACCAGCAGTTTAATTCTAGGCTGCAGCAGAGTCAGATTGTGCAGAGGACTCATCTGGTTCCTGTGGTCACGTGTGTGATTATGGCATGATGATGATGATGATGATGATCACAACTACAGGTCCAAAGACTAGATAACTGAGCTGTTTCACCCGCTTCCTCATTCATTTGGA
>JAUZSZ010000318.1:30878-42970 GCA_034780575.1 Labeobarbus marequensis
AAGAGTAAATAAAAGAAATCTCCCTTGCCATTGGTCAGTTTTTCGCGGGCAAGTTCACTACTGTAAATTTACAGTAGCTTACTGTAAAATACATATATTTTCCCACAATCCTTTGCAGTTTACAGTAAAATACTGTATATATATTTTACAGTATCTTACTGTACATATTACAGTAAAATACTGTTCAAATTACAAAAATCAGTTACAGTGTAGCTTGACCGTAACGAAAGTTATCTGAAGTTGGCTGATTTTCAGGAATGAAATTTTGAGAAAAACGGGCTTAAAATGAGACGGGTTTCACTTTCACTTCACGGGTTTAACTAGAGCTGTTTGTAAGGAGCGCTATACTGCATCATTACACAAACAGACTAATGTTACCCTGAAGAGGACAGTTTTCCGTTGTTTATCATGGCCATAGTCTGAACTTTTGATCACCCCTTGTTTGTTTAGATAGCAAGAATAATGTACCTCAGAAAAGCGAGCGCAGCGCAACTGTTCACGCACCTGTGCATATACAGACTGTTGTCTGACTCCTCTTTAGTAACTTCATCATCCGATCCTTCATCTCTGGATGTGAAATAGTCCATTATAACATTGTTTTAGGGTACTGACAACGCCAAGTTTGAGCAGACTGAGACGAGCAAGATCGTTTAATTGAGCAGCTACCATTTCACCGCAAGAACTGGCTAATCTATTTTACACATATTTGTACACATGCAGTTGAAAGTGACTTTTATAGTTTATATGGGAAACTATGGTTTAAAAGAGTAAATTGTACATAAAGTACACTAATAAAGTACACTTATGTACATGGAAAAGTAATATTTTGTACATCATGTCATCCCCTTCAGAAACAGACCTACTGTATGCTGCTAAGGTCTACCGAGATGAAAGACTACAGCGAAAGGCTGAGCTCATGACCATGGAGAACTGCAAAGAGCTGGATAGATTAAATGATCTGTTTCGTGGAGGATAAACCTTAAACTAAAACTAATGGACATTTATGAAAATAAGATACCATAGGTATAAATGTAAATATTTGTTGTTTGTTGTTTTTTTAACACTCTTATAAAGACAACGTTTAACTAAAGAGAGAATTCATTAAAAATCCCTTATTTTCCACTGGAATATACTTTGCTTCATAGTCTAGAAAATCAACTGAGAAAAATATTATTTTTCCTTGTTTAATGTTTTTTCTCTTTTATGCCTAAATTGAAAGTGAGAAATTGGCTTGGATGTTTTACACTTGAATCACAACTTACTTTCTTTCTTTTTCTTTCTTATTGAACCCAAACTTTTGCTTCTATTGATGCCATGTCTTTTTTGCTCTCTTTAAGTGCTACTAACTTAAAGAGGCCACTATTTTGAATGTTAATGAAACTTAAATGGTACAAATAAAATAAAAGCTTTTAAACCAGACTGGTCTCATTGTTTATATGTAGGTATTATTATGTAACATTTACAAGCACAAAATGTACATTTTTGTATGTTTTTATTGATGCTGAAATGTACAATTTAGGTGTATTTCAACATTTAAAATGTACAAATCGCTACGTATTTTTAGCTTAAAAAACATTAAATATTTACGCATCTTTTATGTCATCAGGATATTCCTGTCAATGCATTTCTATCATTTTATCAATAAGCGATTTACATTTTTAGACCCCTTAATTTACCCCCAAACCTAAACCCACCTATTTTATATAGAAAATGATATAAAACTTAATTGGCTGAAATATGCATGGAAATAACCATTTTAGTAACAATAGCATCAAAAATATTTTTATAGTTGCTAATCCCACTCTTACCTCTAAACCTAACCATAACTATTTCTGTACAGTATAAGGAAAACATGACAGGCAGATAAGTGCAATCAAAATCATTTATTTATAGCAAAAATGGCAAAAGCAGTACCAAAAGTAATCCAAATGAAGATGAGTTGTAGCCGCAGTCCTTTCTGGCGGAATGCAGTAGGTTTGTGTGAGGTTCAGAGCAAAATTTAAGTTGTTAATCACGGAAAATATTATCCAGATTATTATCCCGATCCACTCCGTGAATGCGCTCATCTCTCATTCAAACACACCTCAAAAGAAACACTACCCCTGCATCCCAGTGTTCATACTATCCATCCTAAATAGTATGTGAAATCAGAATAAGTGTGTCCCAAAGCATAGTATGTTGAAAAGTGTATGCCAAAAGTCCCCGGATGGTGTACTATTTGAGGTCAATTTCTAAAGTGTGGATCCGTGCACACTCTAATTGCTAAAATTGCCCACAATCCATTGCGCTTTGGCGAAGGATTCCGTCCAGAACTACAAACACGAATAAAACGCGTTAGAAAAACTACAAACGTGGTGGATGTCCACGACGGTTAGGTAGAGAGGTTTACAAAAATGGGTCTGAGTTACTAATAATCAATTTAACCTGGTAATATATATATAGTTATCTGTTCTATATTTCATCTGCAACAGCAATGTGAACTTTTATAAAAATCCATTTGGTTGTTAACTTTTAAATGCATCATTATACAGAAAATATGAGCAGAGTTCTCTGCATGAAAGACCCGTGACTGGAAGATCAACGAGCTGCTTCTTTTCTCTCCAATCCGGTAGGAAGTTAAATTAAATTAAATGTGGAGAATGTTAACTATGACAAGTTGATTGATAGGCCAGTTTACAGTGACAGGGTGCGTCTATATCTTTGCGACAGAGCGGTGCATTAAAGACGCACTTGTGTGACGTGTTAGTATGTCCCAAAGCTTGCCTACTCTTCTATACACACTCAAAAGTGTGTACTTTTTCTTCACCAAAAGAGTACATACTATAAGTAGGCACATTGGGACGCAGCGACACTCAAAGTTGATTGCTGGTTCTCATGCATAGGCTAAACAAGATGTGCACTGACTGTCATGACAGCCGAAAAAGTGTGAAAAAGGCAACCCAGGCATTACTACAAAACTGCAAAAACATACCTATACATACATTTCACTGCACTTTCCAGCTAAAATGAACACTAGAGGCAGTAAAACACCAACAGTTTTTGTTCATTTTGTTCATTCTTACACAAGTTTTGCAGGTGCAGATAATTCATTAATAAAGACTTATTTTCACAGGGTTCCTTGCACAATACTATGATATCACCTCAAAATACTTTTACCATTTGTTAAATAATGCATTGAAATGAAATGAAATGAAATGAAATGAATACATTTTTAGAGTTTACATCACATAATCCCCTAACATATACATAACCACAAAGCATTGTGTATGGAAGCTAATACAACATGGTTGCTTCAGCAAATGTGTTTTTATGTGACATTTGCTGCTGCACACACTTTTAGTTAGGTTTAAAGTTTGGTGTAGGGGTACTATGATTTCAAGCATGATAGAGCACTAACCTTTTAGTGTCTGTCACTGGACATTTCATTTATGAACTGCCATAATACATGCATTAACCAACACAATAAAATGTTGCCACAATCATGTTTAGCTGTTTCTGAGAAAACTGAACATGCTATTTAGTGCAAATCACTGAACACTTAACTTTAAAACTACTGTGGAACATGCTGCAAGCAATGCCATGTCATTTAACAAAAATGTACACACTAAACATTTTTTTAAATGAAACTGGGCTGTTTAGTGAACTGCCATGGAGAAAAAAGTGTTGTCGTTTATAGCATCTTTTGTGGACAAGTGACCTGAAAAGTGCAGTGGAATGTACCCTGTGCAGCATACTTCAGGTGTAGCCAGAGTCATGTATTTTCAATGGTATGGAAAAAAAGTAGACTGGTGGTGAAATATAATGGTAATAATGCACAAAGTCAGTGTTTTAAGAGAGTAATTGAATACTAGTCTTATTAGCTAGTTAGTAACTTCTTAACCTTATCATAGACATTATTTGTTTTAGGCCACTGCCCTTTAGAATGTCTGTGCACGGAACTTTTCCATATGTTCTTGTAATTGATATATACACAATATATCCACTTTCTTGTAGGTCCGCCAAAAATGTAAATGTAATCGGCATAGCATTTCGAAATAAACATGCAATCCTGCAGGTTATGTATTCAAATTCTTACTGAATGTCCCTGAATTTTTAAAGAGTTTGAGTCTATCAAAAGGAAAGTCAGGAAATGCTCGGTCAGTAGCTTTGAAAATGTTTATAAACTATAAGCTTTATCAGCCTTCAGCTCCTTGAACATATCTAAAATTTAAATTTAAATTTTATCCGAAGTAGTTTGCTGTAGACAAACCGCAATCTTCTTGATATGATGCGAGATGAAACAACTTGCTCGAGGGTACCGCCGTGACAAAACAGGACAGAGACCTCAGTAACCTTCCTTCTGTTACTCATCAGTCCCACCGATCAGCTGACCTGGAAATAAACCTGCCACGACTGCTGTCACCTCATCTGTCCGGTGAAAAGTTCAAGAACACAGACTTAGATTTAATCAAACTCAGTCAGATATTAGATTATAATAGCATCAATTGATTCAAAGGTGATACAAAAAATAATATTCTTAGACATGTAAGAATGTAATTTTGTGGAGCAAATGATATGCTCAGAGCAGCATGAAATCAGCTTGGGTATCAGAGATGCTGACTCTTCACTTTGTGTGTGTGTGAGCTGATGCCACACCACAGCTAGTTTATGCTAATCCAGGCATGTCAGTCACTCTTTGGGGGTCCCTTTACACAAAGCTCCCCAACAGAGAATAAAATGGAATAAGGAGTGGAAATGAAAGATTGTTCTGTTTTGAGACCAGTGGACTTTATAAGATTTGAAATGAGGCTCTTAGGAAATAAAATAAATCATATTAGCTTACTGTACCAGGACATATAGAGTCTGCTGTTGTACAGTAAAACGTACAAAAAATTTTCCCCCTTTTTTGTATCCTAAAATCAAAATACTATATAGAGAGATCAAAATACAATTAAATACCATCCAATAAGCACAATGTCTGGGCAGGACCCAAAATGGTGTTTTTAGAGCCTCTTGTCCAATGAACATTGATCTTTGCTCCATTAAAGTCATTGATACACACATCTGCTGTAGACTCCCGATGAAGTACTGCTTTTAGATTCTTGTGCATTAAAGCGGATCATGTGAATTGCATGAACAGTATACATTTGTGCACTATTTTGTCAGCATTATGTTCAGGATTTCATACAAAAACCAACCCCATTAGCAACGTGCCGAGAATATTAAACAAGGTAATTTAATACAAGATAATGTTAATTAGAATGGCAGGCTGCAGGTCATGAAGAGGATTTTGTGGATTGTCTCACTGTGTACCTGGTTTAAGATATAAAATGTACCATTGTATATTGTGACTCCTGAAGTACAATACACCTACTGGAAGACATATGTATATCACATATTTATCCACTGTAATGAGACGTCTAGGAATTTGTTGGATCTCTTTAAGTCAGCCTTAACCACTGACCGGCTGCGCAAGCCATTGTAATGATTTCACTGCTGTTTAACATTGCCGTTTAATTCAGCTTAACTGGATGTCATCACTAGGACCTTTACTTTTTCTACTCTTAATTGCTTGAGACTAATTTGAGCTGCTATAGCCTGAGAAATGGCTGTTGCAGTACTAACTGAGTTTTTTTTATTTTTTTTTAATGGATGAAAACTCCATACTCAATTACATTTTTTGAAATGCTTGAGTTTAGGTTTTAATTTGTGACTAAGCATGAAATTTCGAGAATTTCTCTTACAGCTAACACCAACAAAAAGGCTGAGGAGAAATATTGAAGATTTTATGAGAGACCTATGACCACCAGTGAATAAGTGAGGTTTTTTTAAAACAGAATATAATTTACAAGGTCCATGTATCTTTACAAATGTCTCTTTTTTTCCATAATTGCCAATAGCAGATGAAGTGAAGAAACTGAAATGCGTCAGCTATTCATATTTCAAACCGGTTATGAGTTGTTGTTGTTGTTGTTGTTTTTATTTGTTTAGCATCATAAGTTAAATGCTATAAAAAAATATTTATCTACTTTATCTACTTCGTGCTTTTTTCTCATTCAGTCTTGATTTAAATGATCTTACTGATTCGTCAAGTAAAAACAGCGAGGTACCTTGCAATTTAAAACCATGTTTTTGTTGCAATTCTTAATAGCGTTAGCAGCCATATGGCCAGTAACTCAATTTATTTATATATTCTGTAACTAGATTTGCCAGTTTATTTATAAGTCAAATTTAACCCGTATTTGGCATTTGCTGAGTGTTCATTTTGGACCTTTTTGTTGGAAAACGACACATTAACTGTAATCAAGGTTTATTGCCATCATCAAAGTTAATGCTGTTTTGTAACGTGAGAAGGCAGCAAGACTCAGAGTTAACAGTTTAGTCATAATTACACTATTCTGCCCTCCACAATATCAATAATAATAAACAATGACTTCTTTTTTGTTATGTTCATACACTCAAACAAAACTAAATATTTAGATTCTGAGTTTGCACCCTAAGAGCAGCTGAAGCCTGTCATCCTTAACAATTCCTGTGGTCGTCCTTAACAATTCCTGTGGTCGTCCTTAACAATTCCTGTGGATTTAGCTGAAATCTTATTAGGTACAAATGAATTCCAAGTTAGGAAATGTAGATAATTTTGTGTACTCTTTGATGACACTAAACCTCCATCATCCGTCCAGCAGATAAACGTCCCTTACCCTCATCAGTGCTGCCGCTCTGCCTCCTTCTCCTTGATCTGCTCCCTCCATCAAACAACTCGCCTGAGGGAGAAACCTTTTCCTCTCTGAGATCCTCTGATTGATCTGGCTATTTGATGTTGTAATTTCTGCTTTGCAACCACATATTAGATGCTTCTGGATGAGCCAGTTTATCTTATGATTTGGACCTTTCCATGGCTTACGACACTAGCAAAGCCATTAAAAATCCTTTTTTTTTAATTTGGCAAAAGCTCGGTCTATCACCTGCCATCTCAGCGACAGCTAGAGGAGCTTGGGGACATAATCTGAGTTTTCTGACGTCTCCAAAGCTGTAGTTCAGAGAGCAGGAATCCTAAATCTTGAATGAGATGTTTGCTGGTTCACATTTCACTCAGGGCAAACGTTGTCCTCCCTAAAACCCCCTATGGGCGTCTGGCTGCTATGAGGCTGTCGCTTCTGTTGCTAAGGTAGTCCCATCATCCTTAGACTCATACACATGAAAATTCTTTCTACACTGAAAAGGTATTTTTGTCTTGTTTTTCACTTAAAAAATATCTAAACATTCCAAAACATGGTAAATCTTTTTTTTTTCACAATGTTGTGTAGTAAATTAGCTCAAAAGGGGAATATTAATAATTAATCATAACTCGTTATAATTAATTATAATATTTGGATAAGTTAATAGAATTAGCTTAATTGTTTTGGAGGCAAAAAAGGTCAAATATTTTTAGATCTGTCAGGTGTTCTAACAGTTTTGGCCACCACTGTAATTATTATACAGTAAGCATATGTATTTCATTTCATAATGTTCATGAAACATGCAGATGGTTGCTCTGGTCACAACAAATATCAGATGAAGTGAGTCATACTGTTTTTATCCACTATAAATATTTGGTATAATGGTGCAGCATATCTCTCTGGCATAGTGTCAATATATTTCCTAAGAACTTCAACACTAATGTTATCGCATGCCTTCTGCAACTCAAGCCAAAAGCTTTCATTTGAATGTACAATAGATCTGTACATTTTATTTTCCAACTCACCCCAAATTTGCTCGATGGGGTTGAGGTCCACACTTTGAGGGGGTCAGTCCATCATTTTCAATGTTCCAGCAGATTTCTTCCATCACATGTTCAGCAATAGTTTGTTTTATGGGTATTATAATGGCCAATTGAACAAAAAACAATCGAAACCTCTTAAATATGAAGTGTTCTAACAATTTTGGCCATCAATGTACATGCAACTAAACCAAACCCAATCCAACCCTAACCCTACATTTTGTTCATTTTTATTAGGGTAGCACTTTATTTTAAGAACCAGTTCTCACTATTAACAAGTTGCTTATTAGTGTGCATAATACTGGCATACTGGTTCTTTATTAGTATGTCTAAAGCATATATTACCAGCTTATTCTGCATGACCATATTTTTACCGTATCCCTTAATCTCTACCCCATACCTAAACATAACAACTACCTCACTAACTATTAATACACAGAAAATTAGGAGTTTATTGAGGCAAAATTCGTAGTTAATAATAGTTAGTTAATAGTGGTAATTGGACCTTAAAATAAAGTGTGACCTTTATTTCATCAAGACAGGTGGTTGTGCTTTAGATGCTCTAGTGTGGCAAACAGAAGCGCTCAAGGAGGCCGAATGGATGTGTCTTGTACAATGAAGATGCTGCAGTCTTGTCTGCTCTTGAATGCTGAGTATTCCACATGCAGACCTGGCTCTACATCTCTCTTTGAGTCTTCATGGTAACTGAGGCTTTTATACACAAAAAAGAGAATGTTATTAAAGTGTCTGTAGGGGAGTGGATGAAGGGCTGTTCTCACTCTGAGGGTTTGGCAGATTCAGCTACTCCCATTATTAACAGGTGTATCAAGGTGCTATTTTATTACAATGGGACCTTTTCTTATTTTGGCAAGATACACAAAGTCAGGTCCATGAAGTAATGATTTACTCGCTTCAAAATTCGATGAAATTCACACCGTTATTGATCTGAAATGAACCACCTCTAAAGTGACTTGATCTGAACAATGACACTGCAACTTATAGGAATTAAAGGATCTGCTGCTAACATCTAACATGCCAGATACCACAGCACACCTTCAGGGGTCCATGCCTCGATGGGTCAGGGCTGTTTTGGCAGCAAAAAGGGGACCAACAGAGTATTAGGAAGGTGGTCATAATGTTATGCCTGATCGGTGTAATGAGTTATTTCTACCTGATAAAAATCCAGAAATAAAATTAATTCTGTTGGTGTAAAGTGATGTATTTAGGTTGATTCAGTAATCTTTAATATTATTTTTGATTTGAATAAAATCAGTTCCTACAGATATTACTATTTTTAGGTTATCATTTTTCAGTGTTGGACCAACTCCCCATTAAGGCCCATGGTTGTGAAAATAAATGTTTATCAGGCATAAAAGTGTGTGCATATGAACATACTTTTGGCAAATTACAGGTCTGTCTTGATTAGTTCATATATTATTGTTAAAGAAAAAATAATAATTTTAACTTTCCCAATTACTTCTTTATTATTGGATATACTCTTTTTTTGCTCCATATTTATTTTAATAGTCTAGGTTACACTTTATTTTAAGGTGTCCTTGTTACAGTGTAATTATACATTTAAATACTGAGTAATATAAATTAACTACATGTACTTACTACATGGTTAGGATTAGGATTAGGGTTTGGTTTAGGTTTACGTGCATGTAATTATGCATAATTTATTGTTATTATAATAGTAAATGCATGTAAGATGTAACAAGTACACCTTAAAATAAAGTGTTACCATGCTCTTTCTTTCATTGCCATTACCATAAAAAATTTAATCAAAATCATTATTTGATATTATTTGAATTAAACTTTATATTGCATTGAAATTGTGAGAGAGTTTATGGGATATGTGTCTATGGCTTTGCTTTCTCTTTGTGCATTTGTTTGTTCGTAAATTTCCTCTTTGTTGGTTTTGAAATATGGAAACATCTAAGTTTACTGATTTTATTCAAGTCAAAAATATTATTTAATATTGCTGACTCAACCTAACACATTAATTAATAGCAACAAAACTACATTATAGATTAAATAATGAGAAACAGCTCTTTAAGGTAACAGTTGCAGGTCATCGCTTTTGCAGTATGTATATTACAAAAGGTGATGTGACAGAATTTGAATAGCAAAGAACATAGAAAATCCCTTAATGAAGTGTGAATAGAATTGAGAGTGTCCATGATTTGTGAATGTGTCATTTTTCTGAATAGCTGCAGTGCCACCTGGACACTGTCATGGCCTGTCATTGTAGTGACAGCACGGCTTCCCACAACACCTGTTCGCGGCAATTAGCAACACATGCTGTGTCTGCATGAGTGGGGGTCAACTCTAACCTCATAATCTCAAGGGCTGACAAAAAATAAAGACATAAGGTTCGACCATTGCAAGGGACTTAACTTTAAATTCTACAGGCTTGAGAGAGTGTCTCTTGATTTGAAGAAGCTCACTGATGTCATGAATTTGAAGTTACAGAGTCAGTGCAAAGCCCCTTTTAACTGCTTGTGACCTTTGGATACAAATTCATTCATCCCATTAGCAGTCAAAATTAACTTTCAGTTTGTTTAAACCTCCAGTATATGAGAACAACTGCATATGTTTTAACTACACTTAATGACCAGTGTAATAAATGAATTTTTACTCAGCAATCTACAGTATATATGATAAATGACTACTAATAGAGAAAACATGTTATTATGACTTTTAGTCTGGCCATCGGGAACACCGGGACATTCCATTCAAATAGTGCGCCGAACGCCGAAACGAAGGAGACTTCAACGATATTAGGCGCTGTTTTTTAAATTACAGCGCATGCAAAACAGCATAAAGCAAATACTCCAAAAACGCAAAGCAGAGCTCCCCGATGCATCTGCCAGCCGCGCGTCAAAGCAGAGTGGATCAGTCTCCGCTCAGCGCTGAAGTACGTGCGCAGCACTTCTGGCACGATTTATAAGCGATAAACAGCGCTTGATCCATTCAGATGTGACACAGAATTGTTATACAATCGTGTGATATGAGAAAGGTTAGTGATGCTGGCTGAAAACAGCCACGACAATGAGGTATATTGGAAAACGCTCATAGGCTTGTCAATTCAGCACCATAGTAATTTAACTTGAAGTTATTAACACTGTATAAATAGACTACGTATTGGCAGAAATGTATTTATTATGTTACTGTTATTACATATTGGGGAATATGCTATTTTAATTTCAATAGAAGCTGTTTTGTAGTTTCTTCATGTTTAGTTTTTTTTTTAACTACAAATTTCGATAGTTTATTAGCCTATTAGGCTACTTATTTTAAAATCCATATAACAATGCCAACCCCTCAGAGGACGCTCAGACAACATACAGAATTACCAAATACCAGAAATACCATAAGTTATATATATATTAAGGTTCTACAATATATAAATATATTGTGGAAACTTAAATTCCTGTAGAGCTGCAAGGCAGAATCAGAAACACATGTAATTTGCACAAGAGTTTATTAACTAAACACTGACACAAACTAGTCTAACAAACAAACAAACATACACTCACTCGTACATACAAAAGGGGAGCTAAAATGGATGAATGTAGTCATTAGAGAAACCAGAGGATGCAGTTATGGAAAATGAGTCAGAACCACCTGAGTTAAAAACCATCAGTGCTGTTTTACAACGGGGTCTACCGCTTATCCTAAACCTCTGTTTTGTTTAGTTAAATGTATGATCCTTGCATTGCCTTGGTCGCTGAACGAGTGTCCGGATGCAGTCTCAGAAGAAAGTTTTTATGGTTTGAAGGTTTGGTGGTGTTGGAGTTCAAGTTCTTCCGGATTTGAAGGGTGATGAACTCCAAAAGATGTTATTCTGTTTCAGTGGTGATTGGGAGAGTTGTCACCCAGATGAAGGTAATGAGAGAACTAAGAGAGGATCTTTGAAGAATGGAAAGTCAAGGCTGAAGCCTGGCTCAAAATTAAGGTACAGAAGACTTCTAGCTCACATCCTCGTCTTCTCAGAAACTACCGGACCGTAGACTGGCAAGGCGGGTCACTGATGTGAGAGCTTTATCTGCTATAGAGGACACACCACTGGGGAGTCAAAGAACCAGTGGTGACTTGCACATTCGGTAGGAAGGTTTACGACACTTTTTCTCTGACCATGGTAGTTTGCATATGTAATTTGACTGGGTGTTGATGCAAAACTACTAAAGATTTTTATGACAATAATATGTTACATAGGTATCAACATGTAATATACACACTCGATTAGATCATCCAAAGACGAATTCATATATACTAAACATGGCATAAGTAAGGTTACATGAACGAGTGGTTCTATCATAAGCATGCATAAAACAGTATACAATACAAA
>JAUZSZ010000319.1:6910-16920 GCA_034780575.1 Labeobarbus marequensis
ATTCTCTGACTGTATTTTTGCGCACTTCTGCTCGACGAGAGAGAGGCGGCGGTCATAATCCGTGGTAGCATTTTCAAGCTCCTTGATTCTATCCCTGAGGCTGACTAAAGATGCTTGAGTGGACGCTTCCAGGAGATCAAATCGATTGGTCATCGTTTTGCTCATATTCTGTATTGCCAGAAGAATATTGCTAGATTCCGCTTCAGACTCGACACTTGACTCCGAGGCTGATGCGGCCTGTTCTGCCATCCCCGGTGGCGACTGAGCAGGAGGATCATTCAACGGCTTATCCAGCTTCTTTCCCCTTTCGGTTTTAGGCTTGGTCATTATACAGTTCTTTACCAAACAATGTTATGTAAAGATACCGGTGGAAAAAAAACGAGTAATAAAAATAATGACCGAATAATTTCAAATATAGAGAGGAGCTTCACTAAAACACGACTACTCAATTCGGTACTCACTAGCGCCCCCCAAAAGAAGATACTTTGAAGAGTTTCGGTTCCCACTGTATGGGGAAAAATACAATTGAAGTCAAGAGAAACAAACTATTTGGTTACCAGCATTTTTCAAAATATCTTCTTTTGTGTTCTGCAGAAGAAAGTCCGTCGTACATGTTTGGAATGACATGGGGCAGTTGTTGAAGAATGGGATCGGGAAATATTGTGAGCTGGACTCGAACTTGCATTGCCAGTATGAGCACAAGCAGCTTTTAAAAAGTTTATAAATTGAACATAATCAGTCAGACCACCATAATCAGCCATTCGGCCTGGCCAGAGTGTGCAGTTATCCTCTCCTTTACACTTGTCACAGTGGGGAATTTGAAACCTTTGAGAGTTTAGTGTCCTGCTGAAAACTGAAGTGACAATGAATCCTTCTTTTATCTGAAAGCTCACAGCACTATGGGATGACCTGTTGCCATGACAGCAGCCTTTCCATCATTCACAACCATGTATACTTTATATTATATTACACAGAGTTAAAAAAAACCCCAAATCAAGTCAAAAAGTGCAGAGCAACAACCAGAAACCACAAGAAAATGGACGAAAAAACAACCTGACATCTGAAAAAAAATAAATAAATAAAAATCTAGTAATTGAAAAAGCATTATGTCAAAGCTCATCATTTTGAAATCAACAAACACAAGCAAACTAAGAATTAAATTGGGAGGCAGTGTGGTGCACAAGACCATGATGGCAATGAGGGATCATATTCCACAGTAGAAATCATATTCATAAACGAACTGAACTGAACTCTTCACCCTGTCGCACATATGGCTCATTAAATCTCATCACAGACTGTAGTCTGAAGAAGAGCAGACAAACACACTGAGGCATGCTGGGTAACTGTATCTCCAGTATCTCACCCTCTCCTGCAGGCCGGACTCTTCTCCAGGTGCGTCTTTCCCGTCGGGCATATCTCTGCAGACGGGCAGGGCTTTTTTCAGCGCCGGCTCGCGGTTCAGGGTGGTGTAGCCCACATGCTCGTAGATGGGGTTGATGGTCATCTTAGATATGTATTCAGCGGCTTTGGTCTCAATGTAGAGCGTGATCAGACCGTCCGTTACCAGGTCGTGGATGGACTCGAAGCGCTTCTCTCCAACAAAATGCTTCCCATCGTAAAACAGACGGAAGTTTCGGGTCTGGTTCCCAAAGCTGAGAGAGAGAAAGAGAAAATGAGTGCGTGTTGACTTGAGTGCTGTAACACACAGCTGTGAGACAATCCACAGAGAAATGAGACATGGACACACACACATCTCTGGATGTATCAACTTCCTGTACTTTGATTTGTAGTAATGAACCTGGAGAGTGAAGAGCTCATATGCTGGTCAATATGAAGACCTGATACTCTTCCTCCGCACACACAGTTCATAGCACAGTTTACACACATTTACACATCTATTCTACATGGTTATTTTACGTTTATCTAGGCTTTTTCCCCATAAACAATGATATGTAATATCCACCCTTCAATATTAATTGCTCTTCCACCCAACAGGCTGATTTTGAAACATCTGTTTGTACATGACCTGTGTTATTCTTGGCCAGTATTTGAATATCAGTTTAGTTTACAGTCAATCAAACAGTGAACCAAATGCGGTACGGTTTGGCTGATTAGTACGTCCCATGCAAACCTACATTTCTTCAATGATGGTCATTCAATGCATAATATGAAGAAAAAAAAAACTCATTATACTTGTGGTTTCATAGGTCACTTTCCAACTGTTTTTGACCCAATATAATTATATTATTTTTACTAGAGATGCATCGATTGCAGAAACTGTAGAGTTGTTACCATTCAAATGAAATTAGTATTAACCAACTCTAGCTTTCCACTGCTGAGGAAACAGAAGCTGCATCTGAAGTGGCATTAGATGTATTTACACAGACAGTTTGATGAAGCTGAGGTGCCATAAATGCATTTACACTGCAAAATTTCAAATGCACAAATAATTTTATAAGATTAATATTTTACATATTTTTTGAACATAAAAATAAATGTTGAAAAAATGCAATGATACTTTTAAATATGACTAAACCACCAGTAGGTGGCGGCAAGTGTCTATTTTAATGAGCGAGTCATTTATTCATTCATTCAAATGGCTGATTCATTCAGAAACGAGGCAAGTGACTGTCCTTATGAATGGACCACTGAATCATTGACTCACTCGATTCATTCAAAACGTGGATTCATTCAGTAACGAAACACCACTGTGTTGCTCGGAGACACAACAGTTCTGCTGTGGCTTTGATCGGAATTATTTTCGTCAGAGAAATTTAGCAAAAACAGTCAATATTTTGTCTAAAATCTAAGTCACTTAATTTGAACTTCTTGTTTATTGAAATACTATTGTATAAAATCAGTGTCACATTGCAATCGTGTTTATATTGAAATTCGGGGAAACATCATGGCCGTATAATGTTGCTTATCTAAATCATATTTTGTAATTTTTTTTTCTTCCGCAGTATGCATCTATACATTTCTGTGAGTTACTTTGTGTGCGCTGTCTCTCTCTCACACACTCACTCAGGCTGTGCAAGCCTAATCTGGCATGACATAAATACATTATCAGTCGCCGTTTACACTGAATGCCATTAAAATTAGAATCATTCTCAGGCGAAACGATGTGTTTACACACGACTGTGAGTGTGCGCGTGGCTGTGAAGTCATTGCCTGCGCCACTGGCAATAAAAGGATCGGCTCGGAATCGGCAAGACTTGAGACTGACCGGCCAGTCACCGATCCGGGCAGGTCATGCGAAAAATCGGCCGATTCCGATCACTGGCCGGTCAATTGGTGCATTTTTACTGTGATTTTTACTAAATATTACAGAAATTGGAAATATATTGAAATAGCACTGTTGCAAAAAAAAAAAAAAAGTACATCTGCATTTTCAAAAGTTAAAAATCAAGCTTTTAGATATCCAAAGAAAATTGTCTTATTGCGATACTGATATGACAAAGGTTGCAATTTAAATATAGTTTTCTATTTCAGAGTGAATTGTGGCACTGTGTTCATTTAGACATGCGATGCTCATAATACAGTGTTTTACAGTATCTCAGAGCAGCTTTTTCAAATAAGCAGTCAAAAACACTATCATGAGCTGCAGGCGAGTAAATGAACACAGCACCACAACTCACACTGACAAAACATATTTATCTGGCTAGCACACCACCAAGCTAAAAGCTTGAAAATCAAGATGTTATTTTTATTTGTATTTTTATTTTATATTTGTATTGCAGTTTTACTGCATATATAATTAAATAAAATGTTTTATGAAATACTCTTATTTTTTTAAATAAAAGTATATTTGCAATATATTTCTTATTTGTTTTATTTTTAATTAATAATCACAAAGTCATATAGTTTTACTGTGTGGGTCAAAAACAGTGAGAATGTGGCCTCTGGAAACTTAGTTACTTAAGTAAAAAAAAAAAAAAAAAGAAAAGAAATTTGAGTTGGGGCTTGTAAGGAGTACAGTATACTTTTTTTTTTTAATTTCTTTTTATTTTTCTCGAATCATTCACCTATAAAAGGGTGTTTCACACTCAAAAAAAATGAATAAAAGGAAATTCAGATTATTAAAATTTGTTTTATTTTCGATGCAGATGCATTTCCAAACAAAATCCATAATCCAAATATAGCTATTCAAGTCATCTGCAGAAAATCCCTATATTGTGTTCATTTCGTAATATACAGCAGAAAAAAAACAAAATATTGCAATGTCGCTTTTTTCCAATATTGCACAGCCCTAGTAGTCATGTAAACTAAATTTATTTACATATCAGGTGATTGGCGAATTCAAACTGTCACTGAGATGAGAATGTTGATGTTACAATCTTTCTGCTAGAGACCTCATTGTTGCTGAATACACAATAGCTGTTGATGTGTAGATGTGGGCAGTCATATGATAATATTTGACATCGTGGCCACGTTGATTTTTGAATGAAAAAAAACAAAACACAAATCACTAAAATTACCAACAGTAATTTATCCAAACTACTCACTTTCTGCCAATATTGTTCCAATTGAAAATACGTAATTTATAGTCAGAGATTCATAATATAATTATTAATTGTGAATGTAAACAGAGTAGAGACAAAGAAATATTTATAAAGCAGTTTTTAGCATACATAAAACAAAGTATGAATGTGCATATAGTGACATAGTAAAAGTTTTAGAAAATTATTATTTGTATTTTCATATTTGTATCAAACATTATTAGAAAACAGCGGTTTGATCCCTGAATCTCTAGGACAATCTATTATAACCTGATCAGAGATAGTAATGCTGTTATGCGCCACTGGAAATCACAGGACAGCTGAGCTGCTGAGGTTTTATAATGCATGTGCTTCCTGTTGGAGTTTGATTATGATCCCACAGAGACTCACACACACACACACACACACACACACACACACACACACAAATCCAGACTCACACATGTACACACCCAAAATCAGATGCAGATGGATCTGCAAACACTTACAGATACACACAACAGAGAGTTCATATCAGAAACAGCAGCAGCGCACACACACACACACACACACACACACACACACACACAGAGAGGTTTGTATGACTTCAGAAAGATGCACCACACACAGAAACACAAACACATGCACAAAGGCTAATGTAATTAAAGCCTGATGGCAATAGAGCTCTCTGATGTTAAAGCTTTTGCGCACAGGACACAACAGATGCTTTCTCTGAGGAATCACATGCCTGAGGATGAGCACAAGAGAGCGGCTGAGAAACTCACACACACAGAGAGAGAGAGAGAATTTGGACTAAAGAGTCAGCACGTGCAGTGTGTAGCAGTGTGTGACCGACCGTCTGCTCAAGCGAGCAGATTAAAAGGGATTATCTCAAGACTTTTTGTGTTTCGGACACATACACACACCTGAACCTCAACACAAGTCCTCTAACATGGTGTTTACAGTACAATTTTCACATTAACATACACTTCCATTCATTGCTTTGAAAGAAGTCTCTTACGCTCATCAAGGTTGCATTTTTTTTTTAAATATGTTTGGACAAAATCCTGTAAAAATAGTAATATTGTCAAATATTATTAGAAGAACTGTTTTCTACTTGAAAATGTAATTTATTCCTGTGATCAAAGCTGAATTTTCTTCATCATTACTCCAGTCTTCAATGTCACATGATCATTCAGAAATCATTTTAATATGCTGATTTGCTGCTCAAGAAACATTTATTATTATCAATGTTGAAAACAGTGCTGCTAAATATTTTTGCAGATGCTGCAATCAAAAGAAAACTGTTTATTTGAAATATAAATATTGTGTAACATTATAAATGTCCTTACTGTCAGTTTATATAATTTTGTGTATAACCCTCATTCACAAATCAACACATTGCCAGTATTTAGCCTGCTAAAAGACACTAGTCTGCAGAGTATAGCCAATCATAACAAAGGCTGTTTATACAAAGTATTAATGAAACAGATGTAAAATCAGCTTGTTTAAAGGAGACCTATTATGCCCCTTTTTACAAGATGTAATATAAGTCTCAGGTGTCCCCAGAATGTGTCTGTGAAGTTTAAGCTCAAAATACCCCACAGATCATTTATTATATCATTTTGAAAATGCCTATTTTGAGTGGAAGCAGAAACACGTTATTTTAATGCATGTCTCTTTAAATGCAAATGAGCTGCTGCTCCCCTTCCTTTTTCCAGAATAGGGCTGTGCCTTTACAGCTCATTCCTCAGATACTCTGCTGAAAAAACATCTGTTTGCTTTTGATTATCATGTCTATTGCGCTGAAATCATATGTTTTAAACCATATTAACTTCTGATATATGGTTTTCTGAGCACACAGAAAGCGGCTGTCACACAGCATTTGAGTACTAAACTTAGTTCTCTTTCATGTCTTATTGTGCTTAAACTGTCAAATTCACACAAATTTATGTTAAAAACACAAAAACAGCTGGGAAAGAAATTGCATGTTTATGTTAGATCTGTGTGGCAGCAGCGTTATATAGAGTAAATTAATCAATAAATCCACCGCTCTCTTGTCTCCTCTGAGGCTGAGACTCTAAACAGTGTTCTGTGCTCATCTGTGCAGTCAAAGACAGAACAGTTAGCATGCTTTGCTCAATCTTTCACCATGGTGTTAGAACTGGTACATCGTTGTCGCTTGTGAAAACACAATGGCGGCACCGTGGGTGGAAACTTGCAGATTAAGGGGCGGTAATATTATAATAAGATACCCGTTCTACATCACCGTGGGAGCAAAATCTGAGCGGCTCGTTTTTTTCACAAGCTTGCAGAGAAAGACTTAACCAAAAAAAAAAAAAAATTACTGGGTTGTTTTTTTTTCACGTTTTCTGGGTTGGTAGATGCACCGCGGAACCGATTATAGTACTTAAGCATTGAAAAAAAATCAGATTTTCATGATACACCCCCTTTAATTCTAAGGGTCAGTGAGAGGCTGGAACGTGAGAATGTCCTAAACCTGAAAAAGGTAAACACTAAAAACTAAAAGAAAGAAAGAATTGGTGTAAAACTTAGTTTTCCAATATTCCACAAAAATGTACAATAATGGCCTTTTTAAAACCCTAGCGATGAATCTGAATAGCAAAACCCAGCCAAAGTAAACACACATCATGCTAAGCCGATTAGGAGACATGAGTCTCTTCAAGGACAGACTTCATTCCATACGCAAAATAATACTGAACGGATTTGTGGGAAACACACAGCACATTTCTCAAACAAAAATGCCCTTCAGAAATGTCCTCTGTGCTGCTCCACATGCAAACAAATCTCTGCTAATAAACGTCAGGACTAATTACACATCAGCCAGAGCTAAGAGAAGCCAAACACACAGGGGTCGAGACGAGGTCAAGATACAGCAGATAGACTGGAGAAAGAGTGAAGATCTAGGTCACAGATGGATGGGTTACTAACACAATGTTTTGGTCATGAGAGGTTAAAGGCCAAAAATTACAGACACAAATGCTAAGGTAAAAGAGAGCTGTGAGGTTAGTTTTGCACAGATGGTTTCTGAGTGTTCCTCAAGGTGCGCTCACACCAGACGCGAATGAAGCATTAAGCGCAAGTGATTTACATGTTAAGTCAATGCAAAACGTGGCGCGAATTGAGCGTTTCGGGCGTTTGACGCACGTAACGCGTGATTCGCGCGAGTTGAAAAATCTGAACTTTGCCGAAAATTCGTGCCGCGTTAACCAGTCAGGAGCTTGCTCTAGAAGTGACGTGATTACGATGAGGCAGAAATCCAAAACAACAATGGAGGACAAAATAAATCATCGTCGCTGTGTGTGGATACCCAGAGCTGTACGATACATCTTCGTACTTTTATAGAAACAGGAATAAAAAGGATCTTGCTTGGAAGAAAGTGAGTGAGGAGGTCGGACAATCTGCTAAATTGTAAAAAAACGCTCTTTACTCAATTTCCCATGACTGAATTCGCGTCTGTTGTGAAGCGAATTTCACGCGCGAACGAAGCAAGTAAACTCAAAATGTTCAAGCATCCAACTACATGCGGACAGCGCGATTTATTCGCGCAAGTCGCGTCTGGTGTGATAATAATGAACATAGCAGTCGTCATTTACTCCTGAGTAGCTGAAGACCCAGAGGATTACTTTTATTTTTGAAGGGAATGCGCCCCCGATCTGCCTAAATGTGTTTATGTTCGCGCAAATCATTCCTGATCCAGCTTCACCTCCAGAAGAATTGAGTATAAGGTTATTTTATGAATCTTTCTAAATCCGCCTTTCCTAATAATGTGCTAGTCAGCAAGTTCCATGGCTAAAATACAGTACTGCTCCTCACCCCACAGAAGAGAGGGGCGGAGTCAGCAGAGCTCATTAGCATTTAAAGGGAAATGCAACAAAACGGGTTACTGTGAAAAGAGCTGATTTTAACAGGGTAAAAGGGGTGTTTTTTACACTACCATTGTGAAATTTTAACCAAAGAACATTGTAGACTTTTCATTAAAACCCTAAAGATTCATATCAACTTTAAATATGGACTAGTATCTGTAAATGTTAAGCCACAAAAAGACTATTTAAACATGAATCCTGTATGTTCTGAGTGTCTGTGTGAATGAATGGCGCAGACGCATGGTTTTGTTTACTACACACACACTGAAGCTTGACGCTCGCGGTGATTTCAGAGTCTGTCGCCTCACTAAATGAGGACATAAACACATGAACAACATCTCCAGACCTGCTCTGAGAGTCACTTCATGAGCATTTCACCCTTTCATTTGAGTAAAACTAGCGTCATGTCATATACACAGAAATTTAAAGGTATTCAGGGCAACCCGTCAAAATAAGTTGTAAGTTCAGTTTAACTTGAAGAGACTGTGTCAGAGATATTGATCATTGATTAATATTATTAGTACTACTGCTAAAATTATTAAAACTTTAATTTTTAAGGAATAATAACACAACATTTCTTCCATGTTTTAACATTAATAAGATTTTTGAGTTCTCTCAACTAATTTTTGTGGGAGATTCTCAACATTTTGTTGTATAAACTTAAAACAACAATTTGAGAACAAGAAGTTGTGTTTGAAGATGCTGTGTAAAGTTAAAGGAAATCCAGCTTGTAAACACACATCATGAGACCCCAGTGATCTTTTGTGCTTCATCCAGCTGTTCTTAAACGCTTGACTGGTTCCATGTGAACGGCCCCTTACTCTTCAGGAATGCCAGGAACCACCTGAAAGAGCACGAGAGGAGTTTAATGCTGCCGAGGCGCCGTGTTCCTGCGCTTTACAGGCCTTACATAATGACACTGTTGGTTTGTTTTACATCCTTTATAACCTCAATATTCTGTAACGTTTCCCACAGGAGCCGTGGCTGAGACAGAAGAATAAATCACTCTGCTGTATCTGTCAATGGCGCTTCATAAAATGACTACGGCTCCCAGTAAACGTTCACATTCATTTCCACACTGGGATGCTTTTGGGTGGCCTTAGATCTTATAGCATGGATGGCCGTTTTTTTTATTGTGGAGCACAAGCAGTCGCTGTAGGGAGGAAGTGAAGCTAATTAGAGTTCACCTGGAACGAGGACTGACCTTAGCATCTGGACTGGACCGGACCGCACACATGTCTGCTATCAGCCGCTGACCATACAGTGACACTACAGAGCTCTGCAGACTCAGCCTGGGTTGTTTGCAGATAATTAATACAGAAAATGCGAAGGACACAAACTGGTGTGAATCAGTGTCATCACAATCCACAAGAATCACCAGTGTGATTCACAAACAATCAGATCATATACAGTGACCCTAAAAAATATTCGAAGCCATTAAGTCACTCTAATGAATTATATAAAACACTAAAAATCAAGCTAAACCTGACAGCTTCAACTTGGTTAGATATGTTTTTATCTAATGCAACACTTTAAGAGTGTGTCCAAATACTTGAACCCACAGGTATTATAGTATCATACAACATTAATGTGTTTCATAAAATAAACAACATTTTTAGTTCAAACATTTGGGGTCGCCAAGATT
>JAUZSZ010000327.1:50291-60526 GCA_034780575.1 Labeobarbus marequensis
CAGATTGGGGGGAGAGAAACGGCCCAAACATATTCTATCCATGGTGGAGTGAGCACACCCAGCACGGCAAAGCCGGGTGTGACATCACTCCCCCCACAAAACAGAGACCCATATGGGACTCTATAAAACTACATTCTACTCATTCCCCCAATCAATACTAAGAACAGAAACAAACCCAATAAACTACACCCAACTACACAACTAAAACCATTACCCTTTTTAACCATTTACCCTGAAAGACTAATGTTAGACTAAACCAAACTCTCCTCACTCTTAACCCACACCCTCAATACGACAGCTACCACTGGAAATGACCAAACTCACCCCCCTCCCCAGTCCACCTAATCCCCCCCCCCTCCTTCCCACCCAGCAAATCCTGACGTCTGGATAGCAATTTAAGAATGGAAAGACAGGAGACAAGAGAAAAAAACCAGAGATCGAAGAAGAGATAAACACCCCCTTAACAGTCATCAAGAGCCCGCGACAAGGCATCAGCCATGACGTTGTCAGACCCCTTGATGTGCCTAATAGACAGGTTATAAGGCTGTAGAAAAAGAGCCCAGCGCATAAGGCGCTGGTTAGTATTTTGAAGAGAAGAGAGGAAAGTAAGAGGATTGTGGTCAGAAAAGACCACCACAGGGTGTAACCCACCACCAACATAAACCTCAAAATATTGAAGTGCCCAAATAAGGGCCAGGGTCTCCTTTTCAATGGTTGAATAGTTAAATTGGTGACGATTAAATTTCCGAGAAAAATAGGAAATTGGTCTATCTATTCCATTCTCATCCTTTTGAAGAAGAACGGCACCTGCTCCTACCTGGCTGGCATCTACTTGCAGCTGGAAGGGCTCCTCCAGCCTAGGAGCAGCCAGGACAGGTGCAGAACTCAGAAGAGACTTAGCATTTTCAAATGCACGTTGGCAATCTGAAGTCCAATTGAATTTAACCGAACCCTTCAACAGGTTAGTTAGTGGAGCAACGACTGATGAAAAATTACAGCAAAAGTTCCTGTAATACCCTATCATACTGAGGAAGCGCATCAATTCTTTCTTAGTAGCAGGACGTGGGAATTTATCAATGGCCAGGACCTTCATTCTCACTGGCCGAACGTTCCCCTGTCCGACCACCTTTCCCAGATACACCACTGTAGCCTGAGCAAACTCACACTTTGCCAAGTTCACAGTGAGGTTTGCAGCCGCAAACCGCTCAAATAAGGAACGTATACGGGCAAGGTGGACTGTCCAAGTGTCTGAATAACAGACCACATCATCAATATACACACCGCACCCCTCCAGTCCCGCAACGACTCGATTCATGAGCCGCTGGAAACTGGCGGGGGCGTTGCGCAACCCAAAAGCCATTCTCGTATAAGAGTAGAGTCCCGGCGGCGTAATAAAGGCAGAGATCTCTTGTGCCCTAAGAGTAAGAGGAACCTGGTAATAACCTTTTAACAAGTCAAATTTGCTCACATAACGAGCCGCACCGACTTGATCAACACAATCCTCTATCCTAGGCAGTGGATACGAGTCTGGTTTTGTTACACAATTTACTTTTCTGTAATCCGTGCAAAACCTGTACGTATGATCAGGTTTTTTAACTAATAAACAGGGCGAAGCCCAACTAGAGTATGACTGTACAGCAAGACCATTTTCCAGAAGATATTGAACACTATCATCCAGACTTTTACGCTTATCAGGACCAGTGCGGAAAAAACCTCTGACGAATTGGCTTTGCATCACCAACTTCTATGTCATGCTCGATTAAAATTGTGCAGGTCGGAATATCTGAAAACAGACAAGGAAATTCAAAGATTAAAGCTTGCAACATGGAATCGTCAGGGCCCTGCACATCATCCTCTAACTCTGGAGAAGCTACGAACGTGTTTGTCACAACCAAGACAGAAGATTCACCCTTACAAGTAGGCGACTGTGACGATGCGTAATATGGCTTAAGTAAACTGATATGACATACCTGTGTCGCCCTCCTACGATCAGGCGTAGCAACCACATAATTGGTCTCTGACACTTGACGAACCACACTGTAAGGCCCTGAATACTTTGCACCAAAAGGAGAACCAGGTATAGGCAACAGTGCCACCACCTGATCCCCTGGGCTAAAGACACGAGCTTCTGTTTTACGGTCATAATTTCGCTTCCTTTTTCTTTGGGCATCAGTCAAATTTTCAGTTGCCATTTTACATGCTAAAAGTAACCTGCGACGGAAACCATACACATAACTGGACAAACTCTTAGGTGGTTCAGATGAATCCAGATCACCTGATAACACAGACAATGGGGTACGAACCTTGTGACCAAATACCAAATCATTGGGACTAAAACCTGTGCTTTCTTGCACAACCGATCTAGCCCCCAACAATAACCATGGTAGACCATCCTCCCACTCCCGTTTCATCTCTATGCAGTATGCATGCAATAGAGACTTAAGAGTGGCGTGGAACCGCTCCAAAACCCCTTGACTTTGCACATGATACGCGCTACTCAAGTTGTGCTGGATACGCAGCTGTTTCAAAGCTGCTGCAAATGTTTTTGATGTAAAATTTGAACCCCGATCACTTTGAATAATTCTGGGAAGACCAAATATTGAAATAAACTGTGCCAATGATTTCACCACAGACCTTGTAGTAATGGTCCTCAAAGCATACGCAGCAGGATATCGAGTCGCCTGACACATGATGGTAAACAAATAAACACAGCCTGATTTTGACTGGGGTAAGGGGCCCACACAATCAATGACCAAATGCTCGAAAGGCTTACCAACAGACGGAATTGGCTGTAAAGACGCGGGCTTAACGACAGCATTTTGCTCACCTGCCACCTGACAGACATGACAAGTTTGAACAAACCGTGCAACATCCCTCTTTATCCGTGGCCAGTAGCAATGTTTTAAGAATTGATTGTATGTTTTCTTTACCCCAAAATGACCTGCTGTTTCCCCATGAGCTGTTTTTAGTGCCACTTCACGAAACTTTTCAGGCATCACCACCTGCAAAATCTGCTCTCTTACCTCAGTTTCCGCAGTGGGTGACCACCTTCTTAGCAACAAGCCATCCTTCACAAAATAACAGCGATCTAAATTGTCATCTGCAGTCAAATCAAAATATTTCTGTAAACTCTGATCACTCTTTTGAGCCTCAGCAATGTCAGATCGAGACAAAGGTACTGGTAACTGCGGAATAAATACCTGAGCAGACGTATGCTTCGATACATCAGACGAGTCTGCATCCCGCTTATGCGCCATAGCGCGCGTCACAGTGCATGCCGTAAAAACCTCTGGAAAATCTTTTTGACACCTATCTGACTCATCCAATAAAGAAACTCCAGTCTTAACCACGGGAGATGGTAAGACTTGATCAAGAAAAACACGGTCATGAGCCAAGTTATTACCCACAATCAGATCAATTCCCTCTATAGGTAAAGAAGGACGCACCGCAATGGTTACTTCCCCGCTCACAAAACCAGAAAACAACTGAACTTTGTGCAGCGGCACTGGAAATGACTGGAGACCAATTCCCCGTATTAACACACAATTTTGTGTATCGGACTCAGACGAGAAAGGCAAGACGGATTGACAAATGAAACTTTCTGATGCACCCGTATCACACAGAACTTTCACTGGAACGCGATGTGCGTCTCCAACCAATGCCACAAAACCCTCCGTGACAAACGGTGCATAATCCGTTATACTAGATGCATGAGATTCAAGCTCATTACATTGTGCATTGCTCAAACCTTTATCAATTGACACTATACATTGTGCACGATCCAATGTCTTTGCTGGAATTTTCTTATCTTTACTCCCTGAGCACACAGCAGAACCAGATGAGGCGCAGAGGCCAACTTTTCCTCCATCACCCTTCCCCCTATTACGCTCCAATAACACCGGGCAATTTTTTTTCCAATGATTTTTCCCAAAACAGTAGTTACAGTCTGTTTTAAGATCAAAATCCACTGGTTTACCACGTGCAATTGAATCGGAAAACACAGATGTGTCCGTATTAGCATGACCATAGCGACGCTCTTTGTAATTACTGTTAGAACGCGGACTAACAACACGAGCTTGAGTCTTGTGTATGAGAGAAAAATTATCAGCAAGAACAGCGGCATCTGCTGTTTTCACATGATGTTCGCTAATATAAGTGGCTATGCGATCAGGCAAAGTGTTCTTAAATTGTTCTAATATCATAAGATCACATAACTCATCAAAAGAATCTACCTCTTCAGCTGTAAGCCACCGATGAAAGAAACTGGTTAATTCTCTAGCCCACTCAGCATAAGTTTTGTCTGATTTTTTCCATAATCAAAAACTGTCTTTAAGCCTCGGGGATTAACTCATAACACTTTAACACAGCTGTTTTAACACATCGATAGACCTTCTTTTCAGAAGACGGTAAAGCCACAAATGCCTTCTGTGCACGGCCAATTAACGAAGTTTGTAACAATACAATTTTATCCTCATCACATCAATTTAGCTCAGTAGCAATATGCTCAAATAACAAAAAAAACACACATCTGGATCATGCTCATTAAACTTAGGCAGGAACTTGATCATACCGGCCAAGCCAGACTGCTGCGATTTACCAAGTTTGCTACTAATTGCAGCCTAGTACGCTCAATCTCACGTTCCTGCTCTAAATTTTTAAGCCTTTCCCTTTCCAACTCACGATCTTTATCTTTCTGTACTGCTTCTAACTTTTTACAATTCAATTCGTTATCAAGCCTTCATTGAGCCAATTCGTCATCTAATTTTTTCCTTGCTAATTCTTGTTCCAATTCCAATGTCTTTTGTTTTACTTGCAAATCATGTTGCAATTTTAACAACTCGACTTGCTGTTCAAATGTTAATACACTGGATTTTAGCTGTGGGCCTACAATTAAACTCGGAGTGAAGTCACTATCTGAATCCGACGCTCCCTGACTACATCGCCTCGGCAATTTCTCGTCAGGTAACACATTCTTATCAACCAAACACGCATGAATGAGGTCAAGCAGCTCATGCTTCTTAGCTCCCCTCGGCAATGTTAAATCAATTTTATAGTGCTTGGCCACACTATGCAATTGTTTAACATTCAACGCTGCAAGCAAGGCCACTGAAGGAGCAGCCAAAAACTCCTCGAGTGTACACATTATTACAACTTAAATTACAAATCACCAATCAACAATCAAACCACGCTATGATCTACAAATAAACATCCAAGAGCAATAGATTTAGCCAAACAAACGAAAACTAGGCCTATATCTCAACGTATTTCGGGTTATTAAACAATTCCAACCACACAAATTAAAACAGGCAAAGTGGAATGCAGCTCATGCTACAGGACAACAACGGAGTTTCCCCCTAAACATTTACCCCCCTACTATTCTAATCTATCTTCACACTAAGTCCAAGAACAAGGCTAATTTACTCACCAATACCGATGGACTCGTACTGTCCCGACAAAAGTCAATTCAGCCGATGCTCCACGGCGGTGCCCTCGTTCGGACTTCAGTGACCAGCAACCTAAACCCACGCCAAAGCGCACTAATTTGGGAAAAAACAGGCTCCGTAAAATGCCATCCTGTAACATAAGTAAACCTACAAACACACTTCACTACTCAAACTAAGCAAACAAAATATGGTTGGTTAAATTGCTCTAATCTGCGCAAATACTCCCAATTTTTCCACAACCAAGAAACTAATTTTAATGATCAAAATACTAAAGTAACATTCAATTCATTAACTGAACACTCGATGCGGAACTCCCCAACAAACACAACGCGTGCCAGCTGATTAGATTACTACCATCAGCTGATCACCGATACGTTTCATTCACAAAATATGAACCAATGACATAGCACTACCCACGCAACTAGGCCTAAACAATACTGCGAATTATAGTAGTCTACTTACAATTCGGGATCCAAATGGCCGGACGAGCCCCATATGTCACGACTACCTGGCTCACAGTAGCAATGACATAGGGGAGACCTATGTCTATGTTAAGTAAATCCAAAATAGTTTATTAGAACATTAAATTATACAACGAAATCATAACTTAAATCAATAAAGGTATCAATCAGTAAATGAGAAGCAAAAGAAAACCAATCAAAAGTGTAGTGCAGATCAGGTAAGTGTAAACTATGTGTAATGCAAAAAAGACAAAAAGGAGTAGGACGATACTGCTGCTACCAGCCAGAAGGCCAGAGCCAAACAGAGACGCGCAGCCCCAGAGCAGAGAGAGAACAACTGGCAGGAGATGTTTTTAAACAGTCCCGCCCATCAGCTACTGTCCAATGGACCGAAAACAGACAGCTCCCCCTTCAGATTGGGGGGAGAGAAACGGCCCAAACATATTCTATCCATGGTGGAGTGAGCACACCCAGCACGGCAAAGCCGGGCGTGACATGAATAAAATATAATTTTTCAATTTTTATAATTTTTTTCTTATGGTCTAAACAATGTAATGACATGAAAAAATGGGGGGGCCTCAGGAGGCTATGATGAGCCACTGCTTCAGTAATACGCCCTCCATGTGCCTTTTGGCTGAACCTGCACTGGTCCAGACTCCACTGCAGACGAATACTCTATGCAGTATTACGTCACCAAAGTGTGTACTTGAAGAGGCTTGAAGGGGCTGTGGGGCAGAGCTTAAGGTGAATAAAAGTTCAGACATTTCTGTCTGGTTGTTAACACTCTCCTATCTGGTTATTAGTGCATTGCATCACAACTGTCCGGTTTTGGTTTTCAAGAAATGCTATGGTGTGATCACTGAACCAGTGATTTCAGCAGATCTGTTTGATCATGAACGAATCAGTCTTGTGAACCCAATCAACTGATTAATTAATTTGACTAGTTTGTTCATGAATCAGACACAACACACAAGGAGAACTGGATGTAAAGATTGGTGGTGAATAGTGACTTCAATTTTTGTCTGTTTATTCCAAAAAGCCATTGTATGGCTAGTTGTATTGGATTACATAATACTTTTGTGTGGTTTTACAACCATCTTAAGCTTGAAAGCCCTTGTCAGTTATTGTAACTATATGAACAAAAGTGACCAGTTGCATTAACTGTTGAGACTTACACATTAGTCATTGATTTTTTTTTTCCTGGTCACTTTTTCAAGACAATTATATAAAAAGGTAGATCAGTTTAATTTGAATCCGATTCCCCCTCCCCTACTTAGTTTGTATGAAGATGTTAATTCTTCTTTGACTTCCACAGTGGTTAGTAAATGAGAATTTTCAGTTTTAGGTGTTCCTTTGGGCGAGTCTGCAATGAGAAACAGGCTTTACAATGGTCCATTATCAAAAAAAAGATGACAAATGGATACATGAACAAAGGTAGAATGCAGATAGGATTCCCAGGCATTCATTTGTGCTCTCAGCATTTCCTTCCTGCCTTCCTCCCCATTTTGCTTGTTTCAGCCCAGGGCCTGTTGCCCTTTCACAGCCCTCAGGGTGGGGAGGACGTGCAAACCCCATCACGCCCTCCAATGGCATCTCTCCGACACTCCACTACATATCAATAGCTGCCATAGATACAAATATAACAGCGTAAACACAATCCATCTGTTCCACTACACTTATCGCTTCCGCTCCTTCCTCACGTACACAGCATAAACCCTAGTTTCCTATTTTATGGCACAGTGAGCTTAGCATTGCTGTATAATCCTTAAAGACATGATACACTGCATGCTCTTACCCCCCAAAATTGCTTCCTATTCTGTTTGACAGCTGAATCAATTCAAAATGGATTACCTGACCACCATCATAAACTATATGATGTGTTTGTGAAAAATTGGCATGCTGGGTGATTTAACACGAAAATATGTTTTAATAGTTAAGATACCTTGGAATTTACATCTTGCTTACAACAATTGTGAGAATAAGATGCTACTTTTGAATTTTTTTTTTTTTTGCTGCCAGATGCTGTAGTTATGACACTGACCAGGAGGGGCTATGCTAATCAGCCAAACCATGACCCTTTTTTGTGATAGGATATATCCTAAAAGTACCTAGTGCAGGTCCATAGCAAAATTTCTTTATTTTTACTCATTAGAATCAGAATGCTTGACCAGACCTGTAGCTATAGTATCACAGATCAGTGATTCTCAGGTCTTTAGGACTCATATTTTACCAATAAACATCAAGTGACGACCCAATAAAGTATCAACAATGTTTATTGTACAAACGTAGCAAAAATGTTCTTAAAATCATTCAAATTCACTATTAATACAGGTTTCAAACATCATGGTGAGTCACAAATCTGTCCAACTTGATAGATCAATTCGATGAATTTGACTGGTCACACAATCACAACAAAAGACATGGGAATCATTTTGTCCTCCATTTATTTTATTGTCCTATGCTTGATTCTATGGTTGCATGTCTTGCTTGTCCACAACCCAGAACAAACCTGCAACCCATTGTCATAAAACCACTGAAACTGACATTATCACAGAAAATTTCTAAACCAAAGTGTCCTAATTGCAAGATCTGTTGTTTGCGTTTTGTTAATGAACATCATAATGAGTGACAGCTCTGTCTCTGACCGAGCAGCAAATCTTAACAGCTGGAAAGCAAGACTGAAGGCGGTGACTTATTCATCTGTGCTTGCTGAGCGCTCATAACATTCCAGATCAGAATTAGAGTCTGACTGTGACAGCCTTGTGAGGGGGTAATGAATCAAAAGTTTCAGGCAAGCAGAGCACTCAGGCTCTGAGCCTGAGGGAAAGACCTAATATTCACGCTCTATGACTCCATCTCTCTTTTTTTTTCCAAACCCATTCAAAAGGCATTATGGTCCAGAGATGTGCACTGGCAAAAATATATGCACATACACAAGCAAACAATCACACTCATACAACCACAAACTCAGTATGAAAATGTGCAGGCCTACCAATCAAACTGTCTTCCCATGCAATGCGGTGTATGTGTGTGTGTGTGTGTGTGTGTGTGTGTGCGCGCACGCACATGTATTTAATCATACAATTAATGTTGAAAGTTTTATATCAGTCCAGTAAACTTTTTTTTGTTTCATTGTTGAGTTGATACAATTGTAAACATCGTTTGAAATAATTAATTTCATTTATATTTTATTATTTTTGTTCCCCTTTTATTCTGTGTCTTGTGCCTAGTATGTTTATTTTCTTAAGTGAAATGGAGAAAAAATTATGTAATTTAAGTAATTTAAGTTTTCCCTGTGAGTGACGTCACTCCTAATCATCCAATCGCGTCCTGTTTTCTCGGATCGGCCTGTGACTTGAAAGAAAGAGGAAGGTAAGGTTTGCAGCTCTCTGAGTAGACATGTTAATACTAAGTGTAAATTGTTGAGTAAGAGTTGATGCCTGTTACATAAGTGTTATAATTTTATACGTAACTTTTAGTTATAGTATATGCTTTTCTGTCGATTGTAACGGATATTCTTCCTAGTTTTATTAATGAACATGTTAGTTTGATGTTGCCGCCTACGCGCCAATGTAAAGCGCGGGCTCGCTATGTTAATATGAGCTCTTCAGTCATAATCAAAAATAGCTTAAACCACCTTTGTCTTTCCCCCTTTTTCTTGTTGAATTGGACTCTCTTGTTAAGTCTCTCCTAGACTTGCAAATAACAAAAAAAAAAGTGCCAAAACTTTTCTAAAAGGACAGAATTTTATTTTTTTACTTGTATGTATGGATAATACCATAATTTGATGATCGCAAATCTAGATTATTTGTTTTCTGTTCTTATTTTTATGATTGCTCTTTGTTAGAATATATTCATGTCTCGCTTCCCTGTTTTTGTGTGTTTCTACAAGTTTTGCAATTTAAAAAAAAAAAGTTAATATGAGTTTTATACATTTAAATCTGGTAAATTTATTTTACGAATACAGCATGATGTGTATTGAATGGGTAGATTTCGGTTTTATATCAAAATGTATGTTTTACAGTCATATTTTGTGACCCAGGCAGTTGATCCAGTTGCAGTTACTATCATTGTGGTGCATGACTTGATTTATTTCCTCTCATACACCTTCAACCAGAAGACCCCTTATCTGAGGATGTTCCTGTCCTCTGAAGTGGCTTGCCAATGAGCCTGGAATCAGTGAGTCATTTGTTATGTTGCATGAAGATCGGTACGTAAACATGATAAACTGTATAGTATTCAGTTCAATTCAGTTCAAGTTTATTTGTATAGCGCTTTTCACGATACAAATCGTTGCAAAGCAGCTTTACAGGAAATTAAGTTTCTACAA
>JAUZSZ010000333.1:37227-50455 GCA_034780575.1 Labeobarbus marequensis
TTATTGTTTTAATTAAAATTTAAATGTATAAATGTATTGTATTTTTATTTTTATATTGTTGCAATTTCTAACAATAACAGTATTATGCAGTTAGGTATTTTATTAAATTTTTAGTTATTTTGTTTTATCTTTAGATTTATTGTATTTTTAGTCTAGGTCTTCACTGGGGATATTTGTCACTCATTAACTGTAGTTCTGTCATGACAACTCTCGGAGTAATTAGCATAGTAAGGTATGTGGCAATGTTAATGTATTTGGTCTTGCCGGAATAGATCTCCTATGCTGCTGCTGCCAATACATCTACAACGTGCTGCTGTGAGCATGTAAGAAATACTGCTGCTGCACATATACATGAAAGAAGCCCCATATACAGCATACATGATCATCCTGATCTATACAGGTGGAGCTGGGGAAGGTGGAGGGTTTCTGAAGCACGCTGAAAACTGCTACAGCAAACACTTGTCATATATTTGAATGTTGAGCAGCGAGTTCATTGGCTACCGATACAGGAGAGAACCAATCAGCTGTGCCATGTAATAATGATGTCACTGTGTCAGATTGAGTTAGACCTATCAGACTGCGCCATCTACAGATTCATCCCAGAACTTTGTATTTGAAATGGTCTTTGTCCTCTAACTGTGCCATAAGAACAGGAAATATATGAGGTGAGAATACAGTCATTGAGTCTTCCAGATCATATTTCACTCTTTGCACACTGTTGTTTTATTCTCCATTGTTCTCCAAGTCACTTCTGCAAATAGTGGCAGCAGAGCAGGGATTGGTGTAAATGGTTTAATGATTGTGAGATGATGTACAGTATGTGTGATGTTCCTCCATGAAGGTTCCCACCGTAAAGGAGATGTTCTGCTGCTACGGTCCGGTGGTTCCTGACGGTTATGGCGTGTGTTATAACCCGCGGCCCGGTCACATGCTGTTCTGTGTGTCCAGCTTCAGAGAGAGTCAGGAGACGTGTTCAGGGCTGTTTGTGAAAGCACTGGACGAGGGACTGCAGGACATGAGGATCCTGTGCACTAAACACACCGATCACAGGAACACGCCAAAATAACTGCATCACGCTTTAATATTTTCATAGCAACAATAACCAGTACTGTAAACTGTTGCGCTGCTTTTTGAAGAGAAACCTCTCTGACCGGAGAGGAGTGTGTGTGTGTGTGTGTGTGTCTGTTACATACATACACTATATACTGGCATGTATTTATACATAAATAGATATATAACAATATTAGCATGTTAACATATTTAGATAACTATACTTGTAAAATAGTTATGTATGTATGTATAAGCTTACATACTTGTTAATGTGTAGTCTGTAAAAGCACCATTTAAGTAAAAGTAATATTGCTAAAATCGCCACAACTAGTAAAACACACACACGTAAATATACAGATATTTTACATACTTCATGAAATGATGCATTTAAAGAACTTAATCTTAAAATAATTGCTTATGAATGTGAATAATATCCACTGTGTGTAGAAATACTGGTTTAGATTCACTGTGTTTATTAGAGTGGATATATATATGTATTTTGTGTGCTCAAACATCATAAACATAAGGATTTTAAATATATATTTTAAAATGTGCAATAAATTCAGTTAAAGTGCAATAAGTTAAACGCTGTGATGTAGATATTTGCACTAGAGACATATGCACTAATGATCATCATCAGTATAACTCCTGACTCACAGGAACAGATGTCTGCTGCATTCATTTTTTACTGTCTCGTGATTATCTGTCAGATGAATAAATGTCTTCATCATTGCTTATGAAATGTATTTTTTAAAATTCTATGCATTTTACTCCTGTATAATTTATTTGTTTGCCACTGTATGTCACTGTATGTTAGTGTCACTAAATTATGTTGTATGAAATATAAATAAAAATAAATGAATTACTTATAAGTAAATAAACTGGATTTTATTGCATTACTGATAAAGGCCAGTGAATGCTCAGAGACTGAAGAAAGAAGCTGCAGGTGCACCAACACGCATGTCGGGTTTATGTTGGTTTATGGGGTCTCTCCATAGGCATAATGGTTTTTATACTCTACAACGGTATTTTATATCACCCTACACCTAAACCTACCCCTCACAGAAAACGTTCTGCATGATTCTGTATGATTTATAAGTTTGTTTCCTCATGGGGACCAAAAATGTCCCCACAAAGACAAGGATTTTGGATATTGCCATCTTTGTGGGGACATTGTGGGGAACACACACTCACACTTTTGAGACATCAGTGATCATTGATTCTACTTTCATTGTGTGGAAATGATCAGCATGATGAAACTGCTAAACTTCACTTCTTGTGTTCCACACACATAATGTCACACTGACAGGAAGAAGAAACCAGCTGGACAGGAAGATATTAGTGCAAATGTCTGATTACATTTGTGATCCATTCAAAGTGAACAAGTTCTGATTAGTTCACAACTATCACTTTTTATAAAATAAAACAGAATATTAGTCATGGAGGTCTAGTATAGTTTAGCTGTATGTCTAAGCGTGTTTAACATCAAATGTACGTGGTATATTTGCACACATGCAGCAGCCAATCAGGCTGCCGATTTCAGCAAAACTCCTGCCATTTTTGATACACATGCATCCATATTCAGATGAACTGCTTCTGTTAAACTCTTTCCCACTGAATATCAGTGTTTATTCAGTGTCTGTCAGTTTAAACCCTAACCCACTGATGAAACTGATCAACATGAAAACCACTAAATAATCTCCTAAAACAGGGAGATTTGATGAATGAAGCACATGAAGTACTTCCCTGGCGTGGAATCAGTTTTCAGCTCCTGACATTCTCAAAGATAAAATGATTCCCAGCGCGACAGCACTGTTCCCTCCTTCCTAAAATCTTTCAATTAAAGAGAAGAGCAGAAAATGTTTTTATTATAAAGTGCTTCTCATAATGACCGTGCTGGCATTTCTGAGGAAGATGTCAGTAGCCGTCTTCCTCTCACACATTTAAGAGTCTAATTGGCCGAGGAGCTGAGAAGCATTTGCTAATGATACTGAAAAAACGGTAAGTCAGAGAAGCTCCGTCATTCTCCCTAATGAAGGTCTGGACTCCCAAACTGTAGTGTAACAAGTCTCAAACGTCTGCAGAAACATTTACTCAAACCTACAGCACAGCGAGAGCTGCGGGAACAACAATCCTCATGCATTTCATCTCCTTACGCTAAAAAATGAACTGAATGAAGGCAGAGATGATAGAGATGAACAGAAAACAGACAAGAAACGCCATCAAACCATAACTCACAACTGACCAGCAATCAAGCAAAGCGAGAGTTTTAACAATTGCTTTATGTGGAGGGGTCCAGACCTCTTCAGGCCACTTTATGAGATAAACAGGTTAGAAATGGTCGCACACTGTTGATATATTTGATTACATGTGCCATTCATCATAGTAAAATCTGACACATTAAATCAATATTGAGCTGCTTCTGTTCAAGGCTGTTAGAGTTAAAGGTCAGCTGTGCTTTCATTCAGCTGTCTGCCGGCCGTCTCCGACTTTATATCAACCCTAATGCAATGACCGGCTCACAACACAGCCAGCGGTTCAACAACAATAAAAACATCTTCCTCACAGTTTAGCCATGTAAAGCAGACCATATCAGAGAGAATATATGAGATCTGCTCTGTACTTCTGCATCAGTGCACCGTGAAATCTCCAGCACTTCATACAAACTCTGATTTCTTCTGGGAAACTGAAGTTCATGAACAGATGCAGACCGCAGGCAGAAAGCAGCATATCTGTTGATTTTAGATCAATAAGCAATTTGCGTGTATCCAGCAAAGGGTTCCAGCGCCGCAGGCCTGATTTGTGACGCGAGCCGCGGGCCGTTTGCTGGACAGACGGAGTCTCCACGATCGGATCAGACGAGGAACGCCAGGAGATACGGGCCAATCCAACAACAAGAAAAAGCTCAACAATACAGTCACAAGACAAACAATATTCATGACTTTTACCAAACTCTGTACCCATGATGCCTAAAGCCAAGGCAAGTTTATTCATATAGCACATTTCATACACAATGGTAATTCAAAGTGTAAAAGGAATTAATAATCACAACAATAAAAACAAGGAATTTAAAAACTTTTAAAATGATTTAAAAATTGATTTCAAATGAATTAAAACAGTTAAGAATAGAAAATAATTATACATAAAACAGTGCAATCAGTTCTGACGTAGCTCAAGAACTACGTTACAGCTTGAATAATACGTAACTTTAACTGCTTTGGTGCATCACCATAACTTCTTAAGCTATAAATCATTTGTTGTTTCAGATTCAGTCACGGCCTCTCAGGTCAATTCAGTTTTATTTGTGTCGCTCTTTTCTCAATGCTCAAGGTTTCAAAGCAGCTCTACAGAAAATCATCATGTGTAATGTTTATAAGATGTTGATATCTTTATGCATTCAGCAGATCAGAGCTGGATGATAGCATTTGAGTATCTGACGGTGATTCACAGGTTAACTGTTAATAACAGAGCTGAACATCATGAAAATAAAAATGGGATCGGTTCTGTTTTCCCAGCGCTAGTGAGAGACTGTTTCTGGGACCCAAACAAAGAATAAATCACACATTCTCTCATTAATAACTCTAACAGTCAGATATGTTTCATATGATCTGCATGTAAAGTCTATCAGATTTCCCACGGAGCCACAGAGAAAATCTTTCTCTCTGCGAGATCCTCTCCGTCTCCAAACTAACTCACAGATGACGTCAGGATCTCGAGGAATCGGAGTGGTTTTGTGTGGTTAACATCTTCACAGGAGGTTCAGCCATGCGAACACAAGACACAAGGACTGCTTACAGTGTGCTGCATTTATGCCCTTTATTTACCAACCATTAAAACACTCCTGAAAGCACACAGTCGGTCAGTCTCAGCCGTTTGAGGAGCGAAGGGCTTCGCTGGCCTCTCTGTGTCTGTCCGGGTCTCAGCACTGACACACTAATATGATAACAGACCATTCCGTCTTGCATCTGTTTGCTTACCGACATCTATCCATTCAGTCATCTACAGTGTGAACCGGGTGTCACGTCATGTTGAGTTTCACACGCGTCTCCGACTGTGATTTACTGCAGAAAACGCACATCTGGCTTCTGTTTGTCAGCAGTTATTGTGACACAAAACCATTGAACAGTGAGAATCCCTGACCTGCGAGACGAAACTCATGAGGAACCAGTAATGAGCTCCAGCTTCCCTTCATTACTTCATCTCAGCTGCTGAAGTCAAAGCCGGTCCTGACCAGGTGCAAACATGCAAGACTTACTGCTGTGAAAATGATCAGATAAATGGAATCATTCCAGTTCTTATGAAGGCAGTAATGAAGCAGGTCTATTTTCAGCCGTATGACCTGAAGAGACTATTGCGTTCAGACTCACATTTGCACTTCAAATGCAGCAGAAACTAAATTAATGCAAAATGAAGAAATGAAATTCATAGGGTATTTCTGCCCTTCAGGAATCAGAATTCCCAGCAGATCTTCAGCATCCATTTGAAAATCTCTCTGTCTATTTGTCTGATGAAAGGAAATGAATGCATGTCGTCCTGAGGCCCTCAGAAATGAGGAAAAACATGATAATCAGTAAAGATATGAGTGAGAGGAATCACTTATTAAATGACACAATAATTCATGACACTCAGCGCGGAGAATCCAAACAGCAGAGACGACTGAAAACACAGAGCAAACACACAGTAAGTGCCACGACAGAAACAATTATTTGCATGTGTATCACATGCACTTTCTTTGGTATTCTTTAAAGTCTTAAAATCTTGATTGCATGCAGAGTGTCAGGGAAAGTTACTTTTAAAAGTAATGCGTTACAATAGTGTGTTACTCCCTAAAAAAGTGACTTTTGCATCAGTTATTTTTATGGGAAATAATGTTACAATACTCTGATTGATGCTTTACTTTACTAGTTACTTGAGAAAAGTAATCTGATTACGTAACTCAGGTTACTTGTACTGAATTACCCCCAACACTGCATGCAGATAGTTGCATGGTATTCATCTGCATCTCATGGTTTTACCATCACTGTACTGCAATGTGTTTTGTTTCCTCAGAATACATGAGAAGAGTGCAGAGGAAAGCTCTGCACAGACCCTTTCTCTGAATCCTGTATTGTGCAGAAACGAGGCTTAAAGCGACTGACCCGCTCCCAGTGGCTCGTTTGGTCTGACAGCTCACTAACGAGGCTTTAAGAGCCTGGAGCTGCTGCTGACAGACAGGAGGGCCTGATTGCGGAGCTGCACCGTGAGGCCCGCGGGTCTGGTCATGGAGCAGCGCTGTGAGCCTCTTCTGTCACACACTGACAGCTTGTTTGTCCTGACATCACGTCTGTATTACCCACAATGCCTGTTCCAGTGCTGTCGTGCTCAGTAGCTCACAGGAACTCTTCGTCTCTGTCTGATTCTCACGTGTTGTTTCCCAGCAGATGCCTGCAGATTTAATCAAACTCATCTTTAACATGATCAAGGACCAAAACCCCACAAAATGCACAAACAGCTGCCGCTGCGCTTTGAACTCAGAGCCAGAGAAAGGCAGAGCCACTGCTGACGGACGGGAGTGGAAATAAAGCAGATGGTTAAACAGAAACAAACACAAAATCTTTCGCACTACGGTTCAATGCGGTGTCACTCCTCTTCTGTTCACACACTTCAATTATTAACTTTCATTAAAGCTGTATCTGTAATTTATCTGTTATGTTTTTCCCCATTCCAGATAAATAGTGTAGTGTAGCAGAAGACAGATTAATGAACAGTCTGTCTGTGATTGTAATACGTCTCCATTTGTGAATATTTCTATATCTCTGAGTGTGTATGTGAGTCTCTGCAAAGACAAAGCTTGAGTATTTCATAAATCTGGAATTACTGCACAGTTCATTCTCTTTTAATTTCAATTAGCTGGCTAGTTACACATTCATAATGGGAATTTTAATCATAATAGTAATTTTAATTAATTTTATTTAATAAAAAACATATGCAGCATAAAACATTACAGAAATAGATGTCATGCAGTGTTAAATCTGCACCATTCATTGAATTTGAATTAAACTGTTGAACTGAATGATTGATGCAAAGACGGCATGAAGGCTGCATCTGGACCATGAAAATGTCATTTAGACAGACTTTATAATCCAGCACAGATGTAAAAATAAACATATCTACATCCAGTTTATCACATTCATCTCTTTGTTTACGCAAAAGCTTACATGGAATAGAAAGATTCAGACATAAATCAAACTCGAGTCCTGAGTTGTTCAGACAAACCGACTGAAATCACAGATGATTTTCTCTTTTAAAAAGACTTGATTAATTGTCTGTGTAAGGACTGAACTACTGAACAGGTAATGACTGAATTCATCTGTTTCTGCGGCTGAGCTCTTCTGACTAAGAACTCGTCGCTTCAAAGGTCAAACTCATTCAGGGAGCAGACGAGAGAGAAGCCCGACACACCCGAGCGCAGATGTGCGTTTGAAATCCGTACGCTACAAAGACTGTGTTCACGCGGCGGTTCTGCCAGTCGATACGGAGCCCAGCGGGTCCGGCCGCTTTCATCTGCTCTGGGCCAATCGTCGGATCAGCACAGAAACACCACAAACAGCCCACAGACATTTAAAACAGCTTTATTCAGGCACATACAGTGACGTCAGAGCGCAGAAAACAGCCCAGCGTGTCCGAGCCTCTGGGGTCAGAGGTCAGAGGTGCTCAGAGAGGAAGTGGTGAAGTGTTTCCTGATGTTTGCTTCTTGTAGTTTTCTTACACATACACTCATAATACTGCAGCAACAGCCTGAAGACGGATCCTACAGAAATAACAGAAGAGAAACACTGACTGATGGACACACTGCACAGACACCAGGTGATTTCAGATGTGTGTGTGAGAGAGTAAGTGTGTGTGTATGTGAGTGTGTGTGTGTGTGTGTGTGTGCGAGTGAGTGAGTGAGTGAGTGTGTGTGTGAGTGTATGTGTGAGTGTGTGTATGTGCGAGTGAGTGTGTGTGTGTGTGTGTGTGTGTGTGCGTGTGAGTGTATGTGTGAGTGCGAGTGAGTGAGTGACTGTGTGTGTGTGTGCGAGTGAGTGAGTGTGTGTGTGTGCGAGTGAGTGAGTGTGTGTGTGTGTGAGTGTGTGTGTGTCTGTGCGTGTGAGTGTATGTGTGAGTGTGTGTGTCTCTGTGTGTGTGTGTGTGTGTTAGTGTGTGTTTGTTAGTGTGTGTCTCTGTGTGTGTGTGTGTGTGTGTGCACACACCTGTGTGTGTTTGTTAGTGTGTGTCTCTGTGTGTGTGTGTGTGTGCACACCTGTGTGTGTTTGTTAGTGTGTGTGTTTGTTAGTGTGTCTCTGTTTGTGTGTGTGTGTTTGTGTGTGTGTTAGTGTGTGTCTCTGTGTGTGTGTGTGTGTGTTAGTGTGTGTCTCTTACCTACGGTGGCGTGCTTGTTTGTGATCAGTGTGTGTATGTCATGGACATCTCTGACTAGCTCTGCGTCGCCAAACGTGAAATACATCAGATCACGCTCCGCCTGCGCAGCCGCCATCATCTGCAGCACAGCTACACACACACACACACACACACACACAAGCATTGACAAAATACAAACAAATATCATCAGAAAAACTCTTCATCACAGCCACTAGGGCTGGGTTAATTCGAATTTAATCTTTCGCCACGATTTTATATTTCATAACTGAGGAATCATGATTCTGAATAGAAATATTACCAAACTTTGACAATATACTGGTGATAGTAGTAAAGAGAAAATAAAGCTCCAACCGCATGTCAGCACGTTATTACCCGCTCAGTGAAGGAACGTAAGTAGAATATCTCTCTGCTGCTCACACAGAATGTGCTTTTGTGTTGACAAAGATGCGACGCAGGCAGAGGAATAGGAAAAAATCCATGAAGATGGGAGTTGAACTTCTTTTAACTTGAGCGCTGTTTTTATAATGCTGTTTCACGCATGAGACGCAGACACAAGAGTCAAACGTGTCCATGTTTACAGAGAAAAAACAATGGAAAAGCAGCGCAATCAAATAAAAAAACCTCTAAAGAACTACTGCTGTATGTCTGATATTTCATGTTTGCATCATGGAGATAGGCTGAAAGCTGCTGTTCATCATTTTTACAGAACATTAATAGCTAATAATAGTCTACCGGTATTATACTTTCAGTCATTCTGAATTAGAATTACCTTGACTTTTGAGATTTTTTTGAAGCATTTTCCTTGTATTATTTCTGAACATAATATTTATATAAGACAAGTTTGTGCAATATTTAGTTTTAGTTTTCTGCAAAAATATTTAACAAGTGATTTGTTTAACATTTACATCAAGCTGACAGCTTCATGTGTGGTGCATTTGGAATATAATTGTCTTTAACTAGAGGGTTAATAAAGAAAATTTATTGAATCATGTTGTAATTACATTTTCAAGTTGACTAGTTAAAAATCTTATAAAAATCGAGAATTGGTCAAACGTTCTGAAAAAAACAAACAAAAAAAAAAACAAGATTTTATTTTTCCCCCACATGGCCCAGCCCAAGGAACCCTGTGTGTGAAGATCTGCTGGAACACACGAGTCAGCCGACAGTGTGAATGAAGGTGTCACTGACTCACGGAGCCGTTTACTTTCACGTTAATGAAAAACAGATCAATAGAAGAGACAGATGCTGCTCTCTAGGTGAAACGGAGTTTGTTTGTTTGGCATTTGAGGTTTAGTGATGTTCACATATAACTTTTTATTTGAGGTATTTCAGGTCACGTCGTACCTTTCAGACGCTTGTCTCCGCCGAAGGCTCCACAGCCCCAGTTCCCCGTCGCGACGGCCGACAGGTTCTCCATCTGAACTCCTGCACGAACATACCCGCAGAAGGCCTGATCAGACGGACAGAGGTGTATAAGTGAGGACCTGGGCTGATAATACTAACTAACCCATCCCTAATCTAACCAACCCTTGCACTAACACGATTACAGCTGATCTACGAGTGAGCAGATCCGTCCTCCAGCTCCTTCTCAACATCTTCACTATATCTGTAAGGAACTGTATTATTATCTGTCCCTCATGCAACAGAGATATTGAGCATCTGCAGCAGATTCATCCACTCTTAAACTTAATGAACAGCTCTACAATCCTCAATCAATCATGAACGCTTTAGTCTTTTTGTACACAACAATACAAATGTGGAGTCGTCATTCATTAGGTTTGAAATTAAACGGCAATTAAAGTTTCCAATAAAGAGAGCGATGCTTCACTGATCAAAGCGCCACATCAAAGAGCAGAAACAGACGCCCTCCTGCTCATCCGCTCGCATTTATAATGCGCAAACCCACAACAGCAACTAAACCAGACCGGTTTAACAGCTGCTAACCCGAGTCACACAGTTACAGGAGGATCTGCTCAGGCCTGTTCTGATGCAGTGGTTTCATCTCTTATTGTTTAGATGAAGTGGGACGTTTATGATGTCGGTGACCTTGTTGAGTTCTCTGGTCATGTTTTCGGGGTGAAACTGCTCCAGAAAGCTTCTGTAATGCAGGGCGTCTATAGCGACGATCTCAGTACATCTGCGCTGCCACTCGTCCCTACAGACACAAACAGCATCAGCATCACTGAGAAACACAGCAGCTAACATTCACAGCTCTATCGAACCGCACCTCTGCGTCTGGTCATCATGGTCACCTCCCCATCGGTAGGAATCAGAGTATCCTGAGTATCTGCTGAACTGCTCCGTACCTGTTAACATCAAACACTCACATCAGATGAGTAACGACAGAGCTGCTTCACAGCTGAAACTGAGCTTTATCACACAACAATCTGCTTTGAAACTATCTGTATTGTATGAAGAGCCAGAGTTTACTGTTGTCTTTTTGCATTATTACACACTATTTTCCTATTTAATACTGTAAAGCGGCATTGACACAATCTGTTTTGTTAAAAACGCTATATAAATTAAGGTGACTTGACATTGAAAGATGTCACTTGAGTCTGTTTCTAGGGATGCACTGAAATGAAAATTCTTGGCCCAAGCCAAACAGAATGAAACACTGGGCTGAAGGCCGAACACTCAACACGATTTTGTGGGTTTTTTCCCCCATGGTTTTTCCCAGGTTTTTTTTCACCATTGCATAAATTAAATAGCCAAAATGTGCTTTTTACTTTTTTGTCTTGCTTTTCAAAGAAAAAAATCATTATAAAACAATTTAAAAAAATTATTTAACACTGAATATTTTTTAATATTCTAGCATACATTATATCAACAAAGCACAATTTAACTTAAAATGAATAAGTTAATGAAATAAAAATATTTTTATTGGCCATTTTTGAGACCCCCTTCTTGAATCAGGCATGTGATTGGCTAAAGACAAAGAAGAAGGAAAACCAGACACTTTGAGCAGCAAATCAGCATCTTAGAATGATTTCTGAAGATCACGTGACACTGAAGACCGCAGTAATAATGCTGAAAATACAGCAGAAATCAGTTACATTTTAACAGATAGAAAACAGCTATTTAAATTGTAATAATATTTCACAATATTACTGTTTTTGTATTTTTACTGTACAAATAAACGCAGCCTTGCTGAGCAGAAGAGACTTCTTTTAAAACATTAGAAAACATTACAGATCCCAATTTGAACACTATGTGTGAATGTTATAAAACATGTATTAATAGAGCTGTTGTAATTATTATTATCATTATTATTGTCTTACTTTTTCATTATATTTTACAGAACAACAGTAAAATTACAATACTAACATTTATGAATGTTGATGGAGCTTTTATTTTGGCAGAAACCTGCAGGAAGATCTCAGTGCTTCTTTTTGTTGACAGCAGATTTATAAATGATTCTCATTATGAATTTGGGAAGATGTTCGTCGCATGTATTGCATTCTCACATGGCTTGTAAAAATTCATAAAAATGTTACTGAGCAACTGACGAGTAACACTGTTTCAGCGCAGATTCTGAACCCTGGCTAACGAGCTCGTGCAGCGCTGTCTGAAAACCTGCGATTCGTGCGAGTATTAGAAAACAAAGTTCTGCAGTTTATTTACTAATTGTTTAAGGCCATTTCGTGATTTCAGTCACCATACAGTAATTATTCAGTCTTTTCGCTTATTCAGCCAAACACAGAAAGAGCTTTTATTTGCCATTTTCTGCAGAATAATTTCAGCTGCTGATCGTTCAGCGCATCCCTATCTGTTTCAGTATTGTTTTGTTGCGAGGACAGTGTTCAGGAAACCTGTTTGAAAACAGTCATTATGAAGCGCAGACAGAGTGTTTGGAGCGTTAGACTCACTGAACACCATAATGACCTCTGAAACGCTCTTCTCAGGATCATCAGCAAACATCTGAACTTCCAGCATCATCAGATGGAGCCTAACGTCATCCTAACGGCGAGGCCACTGAGAGCTTCTGCAAATCCAATCAGAGAGTTCTGGCAACCGCGGCGGTCCGCCAGTCATCGATCCTCCGCAGATAAGCTCATTGTCTTTATTGGAAAGGAAATGAGATAAACGCATTCCTGCCGGGAAGAATTCCTCCTCATGTGACCTTCAGGAGAAGCTGAAGAAGAGTCTGTCCTTTGTCTCTGACTCTGAAGTGTCTTTAGTAAACGACAGGCTGAAGGTCAGCGGACGCATCTCATCTGTGCGAGCGTCAATCCCGCGAGAACATTATCATCTCGGCCTTAATGTCAGGCCTTTGTCTCTAACAGCGGCGCTTATTCAGTGACGCCTGTGATCGAAGTGATTCAGATCACATTCTGGAGTGTCTGAGATCCGAACCGAAGGCGGTTTGAGTTGAGTTGTCACTTAATTTCCATCGATATCGACAACTTGAAAGCACAGATACTATTTGAACAACAGAGCTGAATGATGACACTGAATCAGTGATGAAATGACTTTAAATTAAACCTGAGTCTTTACTGTTGTCCTTTTGCATTATTATACACTATTTTTCCTATTAAATTCTGTAAAGCTGCTTTGACACAATCCGTATTCTTAAAAGTGCTATATAAATAAAGGTGACTTGACTGAAGACTGAAGATTTAAAGCAGCAGCAGCCATGTTTCCGTGAGCGGGACGCACCTGCCATTCGCCTTGGTTTTCCTGGCTGGAGATTCGTATCGTGACTCACTCGCATTTCCATATCTGCTCTAATGCTGTCCTGACAGCGGACAGACGCTCCGCACTCAACCGCAATTCA
>JAUZSZ010000337.1:29560-42348 GCA_034780575.1 Labeobarbus marequensis
CACTTAGAAACAGGCGCTTCCTGCCTCCTTACTTTGTTATTTGATCTTATATACTCTTGACAATTAAAATGATGTTGGTTTAGGCATCAGAGACAAATCTGTGTCTATATAGTCAAGACTAAAATTTACATGATTCCATTTTCTAAGTACGTCTAATTAAATGTAACCCAGACTTCTCTCTAAATGAACAGAAGACAAACATTGAGTCAGCAGTCCGTGTGCTTCTAAACTGCATGCAAAGTGAAAGGGAAAGACCTCCGTCACATCAAAACACCACTGCTCAGCCTACTGCTACTGTTCCCACCAGCAGCAGACCTGTAAGACCAGCCACAGTGCAGCATGAGATGCAAAGGTAAGTGATTGTTAGCAAAACTAAATTTAGTTTTTGGCAAAAATAACCACAATTATTGTGGTCAAAAAGAAGATCACTCTTACTTAACACAACTTAGGAAACATTCCAGTAATCACTCAGCCCTGTTGTAAAATAAGAATAGAATGTGTGCTGTGCTGAATTATCTTTATTTATACTATGGAGCTGTTGAAATCTTGAATCTGATTGGTTGATGAATATTCTAGGTGTGCAATTATTTTTAGGGAAATGCTCAGCTAAAGTAGTTCCAGTCAGGTCTTGACCGCATTACAGTTCCATATCACTTCGCCACATGATTTCAATTATTTCAAAGTTCAAACAGACTTAAACAGCAAAAAAAAAAACAACAACAAAACAAAAGAGAACTGTGTAAGAACTAAACTGAGTGCTTAACTAATTGAGCTTGAACAGTTAAATACACATACCTATGAGTCAGTTACATGTATTTTCAAGTAAAATGAGTAATTTATGTCTTAAGTTAACATGAACAATTAAGAAAGCAATGGAGGCTTGGGATGAGATGCATAAGAAATGAGTCCTACACACAAGAGCATTTTAAGGACAAAAACCTGACAAATGTCTTGAAATACAATATCTGAACAATGATTTAAGGTGTGGTAACCGTTGTATAAGTGGAATAATTTACTCCAGTGCAATATTTTGTAATAATTCTATGGCCCGTCATCAATTATTCCTTACTTAATAAGAAGAAATACTCAGTTACAATGTAACACAATTTTACACAACAACAACAACTCAACACCGTTTTATATTCATTAAAAAATGTTACTTTGATATTTAGATTTTCACTGATTAATAACTGTCTATGCCTCCTCCAAGATGTTTCCCATCTTTGTATTCTGGAGGCCAGAAACGAAAAAGAAAGTCAGCGGATACTCCACGTGTATCAGCTATAAGGTTTATGGAACTGCAGTTCTGCCTGCAACCTGAGAACACCGACAAAACCCCAAAGGATGAGGCAGTGCTCTTGCAAGCAGGTCTTGGAAGGAGGACCATAAATATGGCTGAAAATGTGGATCACACAGAGGTTAGCCTTAAAGATAACAAAAAAATCAACTCTGAAGACATAGACATTTTTCAGTTACTGTTTCAAATCATGTGATTTCTGTTGTGGTCGCCATACTGGCAGTCAATTTTTGACATCTGTATATTGTAATGTCTTACAATTGCTTTGATCATGCCACAGAACTGTGTAACTGGTTTACATTTTAAGTGATTTCATTGTCAGTCTGTCTAATCCATACAAGTTGTCATTTATCTTGTCTGATTTATCCCCTGCTCTGTCTGTCACTGCTGTCTTGATTTTGTAGATTGATATCTGCAACAGCTGGACTGTACACCATCTTCCGTACACCAGGAATGACTTAAAGTCTTTCAGTCATTCCTGGTTTATGGAGGTGTATGAAATCAGTCTGATTGTTGCAAATATCACTGTACATAGTAGGGCAGTGACCTGCAGATTGGCGGGTGAACCAAACAACCTTTATTGCAGCTGGTACAGAACAGACAAACTATCAACATCTAACTTTATCTGATAACTGCTATCAGTCATCATTGAACTATTTCACCTCATACAACACACAAAAACACTGGTCGTAAAGATACCAAATCCTGACTATATGCTATTGATGATATTGATTATATGTTAACTGATGCCACAGTTGTTTCAATTGACTGAAAAGATGGTGGAACTGATATTTTCACAATGACAGCAGTGCAAATTTATTCCAGATAAGCCGAGTGCTGCTGGAAGAATTTCCCAAGATGAGAGATTTGCGTGGTGGTTGGCTGCTTACAAAGGCTTCAGGTGAGGTTTTTTCTCCATTGTTACAGAAAACATCCAGACCTGTTAAGTATCTAGACCTGTTTTATATCAGTTAAGCACAAAATGTTTGTTTGTGTTAAATTTTAATGTATGTCATCTTGAATAATATCATATTCCATCATACAAATGAAGAAAAGGTCATTTGAATGAGCTACTAAAATTCTTTATGTTTTCAAAGGGGGCAGTGGACAAAGAAAAACCACTCCATTGCCCCAGGGCGCTGAAGGTTACACTGCTAAAGTCCTAAAGTCTTCATCAAACAATGGGAAAAATGTAATATACATTGTCCCTCTTCAAGAAAAGATAGATACCACCCCACTCCCATTTGATGCTGCAGAGTTCGAAAGAATGCCAAAAAACGCATGCATGACTTGTGGCAAGATGATTCCTCTGCCCCTGATACAGTTCCACATTGAGTCCTGTGGAGATAATGTAAGTTGTCTTCTAAATTCTAGTTGTTTTATAAAATAAATATAACACTTCATGTCCTCAGCTATGGTTTGATTGAATCATTGTAGTGTAATTCAGTTTTCAGCTGACAAGTCATTGTTATAAAGGGTTGTTTTTTTGTGTTCTATATTCAAAGAAAGATGAATCTGAAGAGGAAGCAGACCAGACAGTAGACCAGCCAGCAGGACAGGAGTCTGACCTTATTTGTGTGGTAAGCCATCAATGATGTTTCAGGTTAATATTAAAGCTGCAATCCAGAAAAAAATTACACAGACTGATATCACAAACTTAAGTATCTTTTATTCTTCGGTTCATATACCACTGTATTTCAGTTTCAGGTTTGTTAAATTTATATACCTCTTTATAACCACTTGACCCTTAGGACTCCTGTCCAATTTGTGGAAAGCAGTTTCCTGCAGAGATTGTTGCCTACCATGCAAGTTCATGTGGTGAAAGGTATCGCAAGCATGATGTAAAAAAAAAAAAAACACAGTGCCAGTGCTGTTATATCAATAATTTAAATTGATATACTTAAATTTCCTTTCTGAAAAGGTGAAAAAAGCTTAATTGTAACATCCAGATTTAAAACAACTCATACTGCTCACATTGGCAGACTAATTAAAATAGCCTTATAAGATATAAAATAATTATTTGAATTAGTATGTCTTGCTATTTGTTTAGTATGTTTAATGAAAAGCAAGGAAATCTAGATAAAATTTGTGAATCATGAAAATGTTTAAAAAAAAATTAATAATAATTTAATTTTCATATCACCCAGCACATTATTACAAAGAACATTGTAAAGTTACTAAAGTAAGCTTAATCTTTAATTTGGTGTAAAGTCATGCTTACACAATTCTAACTTTCTTTAAAAGTCCTCACTGTAGAGTGCACATCATGTAATATTTACTGATTGTAGTTATACATTACTGGGCTTTTAGCAATCATAATGCTTTCAGATGCTTGAGGGGTAGCTGATAGGTTAGCTTCATACAGACTGCAATCAGGTGTGCCACATGCACAGTGCCATGTTTGCAAATATCTTTTGTGTAATGATCTGAGTGTGAGTGTAAGTGTAATTTTGTTTGTTATAGAGTGTTCATGTGTGTTTATGTTTTAATGTTAAGTTTTGCAGAGATTATTTCCACATCTACACTGCCTGACTCTGAAAGAGTTCAAATGGACTCTGAAAGCAGCGCTGGTGCCTCTTTTTTCACTGTCGACTCAACACTTCGCACAAGACCTAGCACATCAGCTACTCTTCCACCAGAGGATATGCCATTAGGGTCCAGACCTGTAAAAACTGATGATTTGGGTTAGTGTTGATTTATTTGATTTGTTCTTAATAAGTTAACTCAATACAGTTGGACATTATTGTGAAACATGCTCTAATTGTAAAATGTAAATTCCAAATCTACAATGTAGACATTGCAAAAGTCTGACTCAGCTTGGTCCACATTTCTTATATATTCATACTAGTTAGACCGCTGTAGCCATGCAGACTGTGTTGTTAAAGGGTTAGTTCACCCAAAAATGTAAACTCTATCATTAATTCCTCTCCCTCATGACGTTCCAAACCCGTAAGACCTTTGTTCATCTTCAGAACACAAATGAAGATATTTTTGATGAAATCTGAGCTTTCTGGACCAGCCATTGAAACTTTCAAGGCCCAGAAAGGCAGTAAAGACATGGTTAATATACTCCATGTGACTCCAGTGGCTCAACCTTAATGTAATGAAGTGACGAGAATATGTTGTGTGCAAAAATAAATAAATAAAAATAACGACTTTATACAACAATCTCTTCTCTTCAGCTTCATTCTCTTACGCTGTTCACTTAGTAAACACAATCCAGCGCTTCAGGTTCTACGTCAGAACGCTGGCTCATTATTGGCCGAGGCTGGTCACGTGATCACCACGACACGTGTGTGATGCTGATGCAGGAGCTCGGCCAATAATGAGCCAGCGTTCTGACATAGAACACGGGACTGTTTTTACTATGTGAACAGCTTAGGAGAAGAGAGAAGAGATTGTTGAATAAAGTTGTTATTTTTGTTTGTCTTTTGCCCACAAAAAGTTTTCTCGTCGCTCCATAATATTAAGGTTGAACCACTGGAGTCACATGACTATTTTAACCATGTATTAACTGCCTTTCTGGGCCTTGAAAGTTGCAATGATGTTGCTGCCTACGGCTGGTTCAGAAACCTCTTGGATTTCATAAAAATATCTTCATTTGTGTTCCGAAGATGAACAAAGGTTTACGAGTTTGGAACGACATGAGGGAGAGGAATTAATGACAGAAAATATTTTTTGGGGGGTGAACTAACCATTTAAGTGTATGAGCCTGTGTGGTTTACAGTACATTATCTCATGGAGACTTTATTGCCTCAATTGAGTTGCAGACCATGTTGATTCAGACAGCTTGGTACTGTGGCTTTAAACAACTTTTCATTTCATTTCACTTTCATCAACAAGTTTTCATTTCCAGCTTGGAAAGGCATTGTCAGTCCAGAACTGGCAGCAGACCACTACAGAAGACAGTGGCTGCAAAAAAAAGAAGACGAGCCAACCCTGAAAATTAAACTAGACATCAGAGAAGATGTAGAGGAGCAAGAGGGAACAATCCTCAACTTCTACAAGGCTCCCTACATTGATTGGGCAAGACCGTTCCAAGCTAAATTACAGGGTACTGTAACTTAACAGACCGTAAGCTGTACATATGATGTACATCTTATTGGTTTAATTACATGTATAAGAGCATTGATTGTCTATTCACTGCTTTCTTGCTTTTTTCCCTTTCTTAAGATCATATTCTAAAATACATTTTGAGCATATACTGCATAAATTTCATATTTTCATATAATGGGGGAGAATATTGGAGAAAATTATCTATACATTTTTGTACAGTATATTAGTGCACTCCTTTGACTTTGTGTTTGTAATTTCTTGTATTTTCAGGAGATTTGGCTATTGGGGATGGTGTGAATCAACACTTTTTAAGTATGGTAATGCACAAGTTGCAACATGGTTTTACTGTTGATTTTGGTAAGTTTACTGGACAAATCTGGCATAAAAATAAAATAATAATTTAGCTAAATTAAGTTCTTAAAGGTTTCTTTTAGGGTGTGTTCACACTTGTAGCTCGGTTCGCTTGGTATGTTTGGTCTGGAGTCTGGACCCAAAAAAAAAAAAAAAAACATTAATTCCTCACGCACACAAACACAGATCTGCTGATGATGTGATGGGCAAACTTGCGACAATGACGAGAAAAAAACGATATGAGTGAGCATTCTGTCCTTTTTAGGGTCTCCCTTCCTGGTCTTGGTTCGTTTACATGTCCCCAAGGGTGTGTTCTCACTTGGCATGTTTGGTGTAATTTCACCTCAGAGCAAATTTTACATTGTGTGTTTTTATGTTTACAGGTAATAATAGTTAAAAAAAAAAAGAAAAAGACAAGATGTTAGATCAGATGCTGTTTTTTGCACATAGAGAATCTTTATATCACTCATTGTATACCTTTAAACTGGGGACTGTCAAAAAAATCTAACTGTGAACTTCAAATGTAAAAATCTATGGTTTGATTATTTCCCTGTAGGAAATGCATGCGGCACTTTATTCTTTGAGGGCCAACCTGACCATCTAATCCCTTCCACCTCACAAGTTTTGGCGCAGAATGAAATGTTTATCATGGCAGGGAGAATGATTGGCCATTCTTTTCTGCATGGTGGACCTCGTCTGACAGGTCTTAGCCCTGCAGTTCTTCATGTGCTGTTAGGTGGAACACCCCAGACAGCCACCATCACACTTGAAGATGTGGCAGATCTAGACATCAAGGAGACCATCAGACCAGTATGTTCCAAGAAGTGCAATGCAATCCATATCTGTACTCCTGTATTTTTAGGTTTCAGAAAAGCAATTAAAAAAAAGAAGAAAATAAAAATATTTACAGATGACTGTACTAAATACCAGATATAATGCTGAAAGTAATGATATTAGAACTGTTTATGTTAAATATGGTCTGAAAAATGTTCAGAGTGGTTTGCAAATTTGAGTCCGGAAAAGTACGGATTTTTGTATGAATTTGTAGGAACCCTGGACATGGTTACAACTGCAACAAATTCCAAATGTAAGCACCACATACGGAATCAAACCTAGACTTTTTCATATAAACTAATATAAACACAACTAGCCAAACATCAGGCATCAGATGATTGATCACTTACTCTGGGACACTGTTAAGTGGGTAAATGTTTTAAAAGGTTCATAATTCGAACACAGTTCACCAGATATGAATGTACCTTAAAATTAAAGCTTGACCAGTCTCTTCTACTAAGAACGTCAAATATGTTGCATTCCATAAGCCAAAACAAAGCTATCATTGTAAAAATAATTTAGACTGCTCTGTATTAAGTGGTATATACAATTGATATGTAATTGTGATGGGTCTCATATTGATTTGAAAGCTTTTTGAAGATGAAGCATCCAAGAACCAATGCTGTGGACTCACTGAGGATCAGAGGGCAGCTGTAAATGAGTTGGCACTGGCATGGGATCTCCCTGTATTAACAGAAACCAACAGGACTTGGCTTCTTCACAATCTGCTTCAACATGCAGTAAGTCCAAAGTTCCAGCATTAAAAAATATATGAAGGATTGGGTCATTTGGGTGTGTAAAGTATTTGTCCCATCTAACTGAACATTTTCATATTTCAGACATGCTTTGTTCTTTTTTTGAATGTACATTCCTGGTTACTTTTCCAGACCTAGTGGTAATTGGACTTTTTCTCATAGTTTGAATGCAACTGAAAAGGGCTTAATGGTGTCTCTAACCCTTTACCAGCATCTCCAGTGCAGTAATTTATGAGTAAATTTATGAAACATTCTCTCCAAGCTCCATACTGAAAGGTATAGCGGAGGATCTTTCCGAATTTTAGATAAGACCCGCCCTCTCCACTTTTTGAAAAGTTTGATTGATTCACCAGAATGATTGACAATTAGGAGGACCAATAGTATAGGTGATCCACCCGGAAGTAAAAAATCCTCCGCTATACCTTTAAGATAGCAACAACAGACTGTAATTATTTAATCTGTATGTGACAGATTAAATCATTTTAGACAGTGCAGAATACTTTGAAACAAAATAACATAGTTAAGCATAGTAAAAGGGAAAAAAATGTCTTGGCAGGAAAAATACTATTTTATCCTTCTGATATTTTGAGGTTCTTGGACGAAACGCACGCCAGCTGAAGCAGTTCAAGCAGGGATTGAGGGAATCATTGATTTTGCCACTTTTGGAATCTCGACCTGACACAGTGTCATCGGTTTTTCCACAGCAGTCAATGGCTGAATGCAGTGCTGAGGTATTCCACTTTTTGTCCAACAGTAATTTTAATCGGAAAAAGTGCCATCTGACAATTTTTTTAACTGTGGTATGTATCTTAGTATCAAGGAATATGTTTTGTTGTTATTGGAGCAGTTAGAAATGCAAATAAATGGGACACAACACATACTAAGCCACAAAAGAATGAAACCTGCAAGTGATGATAGAATGTGTATAGTTGTCATAATCATCTTGTGTTCTTAGGTTATTCTAGACCACATCAAATGGCCTGATGAAGGAGGGTTGGAGGATGATGGAGATGACAGTGGGTACTCAATTGACATCAAATGCAGAATTATGGGGTACTTGCGTCAGTTTATGAAAACGGGTAAATTGCATACTGATATTCTTTTTCCTATGTAATGTCCCTTCTAGTGCTTTCCACTTTTAGTGTTAAACAACTACCCCCACCCACCCCACTCATCCCACACACACACACACACACACACACACAATTTCCTTTAATATTAGGATTTTGTAAAGGTACCTTATGGAGGAACTTAAGTTATTATGTTCATTAAAAAAATTCTCTGCATTTTGATTTTGAATATTTCTTATTGGCGGTGGTTTATAGACACCTATTGAGAAGGTGCATTGCCTGTTTGTGTACAACGCATGAAGAAATAAAATAATTATAAGATCTGCCCCTCTGCCATGCTGAGCACTTGTTTTGTCCTACTTGTGAAGTCACATCAACAAAGTGTATTTACTCAGTTATACAAACATGTCAGACATCATAGGAAAAACATGTACACTATAGACTTTTAACCTTAACATGCTTGCAAATTAGCCAAATATTTTTTTTACTGCAACATGTAGGGTTAGAGACTCAGTTTTCTTGTGCTTTGGCTCTTTTTATTTTCAGTGTCCCAAGAGCAGCTGAAACAGCTTGTCAAGTTTTGGGTTGGATGGGAGATGCCCATGGCTAACATGAAAGTGGAGGTGGTTAGAGCGGAATATCCCACTTCATCCACATGCTACCGCATGCTTCGCTTGCCAGGTTAATACAAGAGTTACAGCGAATTTAGTGTTAATTTAGAGAACTGCATTGCCACAAATGACAGTGGGTTTGGATTATTGTAGAGAGTGGATTGTTCTGAATTCACAAGTTACCTCATTTCATTGTTTTCCATTAAATTGTAGCTTTATAATTGAAGAATCTAACCATTGTTAAGCATTGATCAGTTTTTCAGTGTTCCAAGATGTTGAAATGTTGGCTTTTATTGAAATGGTTTAGAGTTGTGTACAGTTGTACAAATGTATTTACAATGAACTTGATTAAAAAAACAAAAAAACATGAAGTTGTGTCTATTTGATTTTCATAGGGAATTAAAATTCATACAGATGACCCTACACATAGCCAATGCTGTGCATATACTCCAGCGCAGCTAAATATTTATCTACTCCCATGCGTGTTGAGGGTCCCATTGGGTCCACAGCAGCACGAAGTCCAGCTAGGTCATCAGGTCTCAAAGGGCAGTCACTCTCAGGGACATGGACACCACAGTTGGGATCACAGGGTATAAGACCACTACTTTCCCAGTCAACCAAAGGGATGTGCAAATCCTGTAACATAAGTTGTCATTACTTCATCTGCCACAAATGCATGCTGTACTGAGTATAATTAACAAACATGTACCTCATCATTGTACTCTTCAGAGTTGTGCTGTAGACCCATGTGCCACAGTTGATTAGGAGTATGATTTCTCTCAGTTGAAAGGGGGTGATTGTCCCAGCCATCTCTGAATCCATCAAGCTGGGCTTGCAAGCGGGGAATAAAAACATAATGGCAGCAGAATAGATGAACACTACTGGACAGGTCAAGTAGACCATCCCCTTCCAGCTGGTGCAGCACATTGTAGAAGTGGCATGTGACCGCTGTGAACACATCTCGCCAGAGACGTTCAATTCTGTTAAAAGCACATACATTTATTTCAGCATTTAAAATATTCCTGTCCAGAAACAAGTTATTCCAACTGAATAATAATTGTAGCATGCAAATAAGAAAAGGACTATTACAACAAATCAAAAACTATAGTTAATGCAATATAATAGTCCTTTTTTTTTTATTAGTAAGGGCAAAGTAAATACTGTACTCATGTTAAGCAATTGTGGTGAAAGAGGATTCTAATCCTAGCCTTGGTTTGGTAATAGCAAGGTTTAACAAAACATAAAAAGTTGTGGATCATCCAGATAACATACAGTATTAAAAAATAAAGCGCATGTAAACATTTTACCCATTTATATATACATATAAACATATATTCATGGTTACCTCTGATTATGTACACTTTTCCCTGCAATGAAGCTGTTTCTCCCGGATCCCTGGATGGAGAACATGAGGCGGGCCACATCAACATTTTCTACACCATGGTCACCACGAACCCTTGAGAAGTAAATGTGCCAGAATTTAAGACAGCAACTTTCAGCTAATATAAGAGGCCATTTAAACGAAGGACAATCAGAGTGGTATAGTTAAGAGTAAAATATATAAATTTAACTACAAGATTGACCTTTGTGGTAAGCCACATCTCTCAACAGCTTCACTGAAGAAGGCAAGGGTAGTGGAGGCCTTGTTGTTATTGGCAACACCAAGATACATTATCTACAGGAATAATACAGAACAACTCATCATACACAAAATCAAACCTTTTAATTTTCTAAGTTTGATTAAGTTATATATACTCTTCAACCCATTAAGTGGCACTGCCATTACATATTTAAAACAATATCTTAAACCCTAAAGTTATATATATATATATATCATTTGAAAGCTTACTATCTCTAGTCTGATTTTCAAAACAAATTACAGAGCAGTAATTTATCAATTTGCAACAAGAATATTTTCATACTCATAGGGCATGTTCAGACCTTTATTTTGAAATCATGAAAGATTGGTAAAAAACTTCAGTTTGTTTTCATGTCAAGAGTTTAAAAGATATCATTTATAAAAAATTTGGAGAAAAACATGTCTGAAAATGTTTTAAATGTAAAGAAAAAAAATATATATATTCTCCATTTGTGATGCGGTGAGCTATAACGCACATACGTTATGCGTTTATTAGAGGTTAAGTTCAAATCAAATACTTCCAAACTGCCCATACTACTTCTGAATAGGATGTCTACTTCATAAATTGTATGAAAATTATGGAAATATATGGTTCAGATTGCACAAACCATATATGGCAATGGAGGCACCCTTATATGGTCAGTAATGGAGCTTGGATGTCATCTAGTGAAAAAAATTGGTACTGCGCCCAAACAAAATCTCACTGAAAGCTAATTTTTTGAGATATCAACCTCAAATTTGTTCAGATATTTGGCTTTGATTTTCAGTTTTAGAGTCAGACATATTTTGTAAAATATATATTTTATTATACAAATTATATTTTTACATTGTATATTTGCTATTTATTTTTCACTTTCATAATTTATTCCACTTCTACAATTATCTGCCAAATATCTTCTTAAAAACAAGACCAACCATATGTCTATATTCCAAAGAATGCTTGAATTTCAACCATTTAAGTTTAGATAGGCTACTTTTCATGTCTATGTGAAAAAGGGGGTGCAAGTTAAGGGGTTAAGTAATTGTTATGCTACTGTTAAGATATACTGCAAAAAAAAGGCCTACATCAAATAATTATCAGTACCTTCCTGGAGAAGCCATCAATTCCTCTGAATATCACCATATTGTACCTTAATAGAGAAAGTGAAAAAAGTGTATAAACATCCATAACCTTACTTTTATATAGAACTAGCCCTGCAATAGATTTGTTTGAAAAACACAACCAACCTGATAAGTTTGTGGTTTGTGTCGATATGCATCAGTGATCTGGGGCCTGGGACAGAGTATGTCCTGCGTACCACACACCGCAACTCTGACATTCTTGATACAATCCCTGCAGTGTCAACTCTGTGCATTGATGCACGGACCCTCCGCCACTGAACTCGATGTCCCCGAGCCTGCAGCAGTCCCAACATCATTCGATACCCGGCGTGTGGGTTGCTGGAGTGAATGTCTGATACCAGAACGTCAAGTTCATCATCAGTTAGGTCACTGTACAGACCCCTCACAGATAATCCCCAATCACTCATACGTCTCTGCAGCGTCCACCTAGAAACCCCTACAAAATTGGCAATGCACTTCACAGATAGGCCCATACTAAGAAGCTCAGCCACATATTCCTCGGATATTATAACTCTGGGGCGGCCACTATTTCCCCTCTCCAGGGAAACTGTTATACATGTTTCCTTGTCATTTTGCTCAGAGACTAGGTGATGTAACTCCGTAAGGGCATCAGACACTGCTTGAGGGATCTGAAGTTGGCTTGACACTGCACTGAGTACAACAAGCTCCTGTGAACATACAAACTCCAAATAATCTAGATCCAGAGGGACACGATCAAGGCAGCTTGATAGTCGGATGTAGAGCCTGTCAAGTAAATGACTGAGTAGCATTTCCTAGAGAGAACAAAACTATATTAAAAAAACAATCCTTCTAGAATCTCAACAATGTTGGCTGCCTAAATGATACATTTATGCCAATAAACAATTATTAAAACAAACATGACTGGACTATAATAATTTATAAGTTTTGCATAAATCGAACCTGAAATAAAAGTACTGGAATTATGTTATAGTCATGGCACAGAGAAACAATGATAAATATGACCAAACATTATTGCACTCAGTCTAGCTTAGTTTTGTGAGGAAGCGCCTGTTTCTAAGTGGTTAAGCATCT
>JAUZSZ010000341.1:3844-13890 GCA_034780575.1 Labeobarbus marequensis
TTCCAGGCAGGCTCGGTGGGCACTTTTTTTCGGTCGTTTTGATTTTTCTCTCTCGTACCGCCCGGGTTCCAAAAACACCAAACCCGACTCCTTATCTCGTATTTTTGACAATTCCGAACGCCCGTCTACTCCCGAGTGCATTTTACCTGAGACGCTTTTCGTCTCCACACTCACATGGGAGGTCGAATAGAGGGTTTCCTCAGAGCCATGACACATACACAAAAAACTCACCCTTCATAACAGGGAGTCCTGCATTGAGGGAGTTTACAAGCCCATTGAGCCAACAGTGTGCTGTGTAAAAAAAGATGGCAAATATACACTGGTCAATCAAGGTAGTGTTTTGAACCTTTTTGGTGGATAAATGTATGTTGTTGTTGTTTTTTTACTTTTATTTAAATTACAATCATAATTGGACATATTTTCAATTATTGAACTTTTCTTTTCAGTGCGTTTATTACCTACAGTGAGACCTGTCCATTTATGTACTTGTGACCCTGTAAACATCACTGAATCAGCTGGCAGAGCAATCATTTTGGTTTGCATAAATGGTAGGAACCTATGGTTTTATATTTTAATTAATTCTTGTTCCATTGTTTGTTAAAAAATAACCGAATATTGTTCTATATTTTAATTTTAGGTCGGTATGATTTGCATTTGCCAAATTTGTTGTGCAAAGTATGTCTGGCACAGTGGACACCTGACATGAGTGACCTAATAAGAAGTGGGTATTGGCCAGCATCTGTGAATGCTGACACGCTGTTTTCAGTGGATGTCTTCAGTACATTTGAAGAAATGAAAACTATTGCACCCAGTTTATCAAGACAAGGTTTTTTGAAGATGTTGGAGAGAAGGACTTGTCACTTTGGAAGGGTAAGATCAGTGTGGATCAAAGTTGCCTTAAGTAGAGATGGAAGAATATTAGTGTAGCTATTTCATTTTACTCTTCACTAATCTAATGTACAGGCTGGGAAAATACATGGAGATGTATTCCAAAGAAGCTTTATGGAATATACATTCTGCCAGTACCAGTGTGAGAAAATGGCCAGTGTAGAGCACTTCACCTGCCCAGCATGTACACCCAACACCCTTGCTCTTTGTGCAGATGGCAACAGAAAACTATACCGATTTCGTCAGTCAAAAGGGTTAGTTGTTTTACACTTGTAATTATTTTACTTAATGTAAAATTAACAGAACAAATAATGTCTGACACTCAACATAATCTTTTTCTTATTCTATTAAGGTCAGAAGAACTATATTTTGATGGTACCTTCATTGCCAAGGACACTGATGTACACCATTTTGTTGATGAGATCAGGAGTAAAATGAAAAGTGTTAGTAAAATATATAATGTTTGATTTTGATAAAAGTATGATTGTTGCTTTATTAAATAGTTAATGTATCCTTCAAGACCAGTTGGTGTAAGCTTATATAATACAGAATAGTATCTTAGTTTGTTACGAAAATTCTGAGCAATATGGTGCAGTCTTCTGACCAATCTTGTGTTGAGGTTTGAAATTAGATACATGGTATGTGTGGTGGCACTCAAAGCAATTAGTTTAGTAACTTGGTCATTCATCTTATAATAGCAGATCTCTGTAATAGATAGTGACTGTGCATGCAGTTTGTTACCTTGCCTTTCATCTAGCTTGTGTCGATGGAGTAGAGAAAGGGGAAGATGCATTTTCTGAAGCTCCCTGAGCACTGACTGAATATAATAACCTTTAGTAGTTTGAAAGTAAACCTTCATTGTTTCAAATCATTACAGTGATGGTGTGTATTGGTGTGGTGTAACCCGACTCATCCTGATAGATGAACTAACTAGTTAGAAAAAAAATCACAACTTTTAGTTTTAACCAGAATTGTTTTGTCATGCAGACTGCTGGCAGAGGGATCTGTGGAGCCAGTCAGTGGTCTGCTGCACGTGAAACTGCCAGAAGAGCAAGCAAACTGGATGAAGAGGGTCTTGAGGTGGTTGTCTGCAGACACGGACTACTACTCAAGGCTCTTAACATGTACAGGGGGGAAATATTCGCCTATCCACTGTACCTGCAGAAGGAGCTCCAAGCAGCCACAAATGGACAGTTCTATTGCACGGATATTGCATGCAAGTATTGGCCCTACCTAGAGAAGTTGGCAGTCTCCATGTTGGAACTCAGACCTTTACTGCAGATGAGACCATTCCTTTCTGTCATGCATGCCAAGGCTCATTCAACCAAGTGTGAGGTACTTCATATTCTTAATCATACCGTTTGAAATTGTATTTTTATTACTTATATAATGCACTGTATAAGATTAAAATATAAGTGCCTCACTGATTTATTAGATAATCTGGAGTGGCAAAAATCAGGAAGGTGCTGGCACAACTGCAGGGGAGGAGGTTGAAATGGTAAACAGCTACCTGTCTCGTTGTGCCCTCACAACCAAGTACATGACAAAATCTGGTAATTGTTGGTTATTAATATTATTTTTGAAAACCTTTCCTTTATTCATCTTTTTATTATTGTTATTCTTTCTGTCAAAAACTTTGTCTGAGATCGCATAAGAGAAAGCTGTAAATATTCTTATATGACAGTACATTAATAAAAATGCATTACGTCTCTCTTAAATTAAAACTCAATGGTCAATGTGTGGATGAACTGAAATACCATGAGCTTTAATTAATACTATCCTCCATCACATAATTTTGTTGTTAAAAGCCAGGAATGACATGCTGACTGTCCATGCTATTGGGTGGAACCGACGGAAGCAGGAAGGCCTTCATCTTGCATTATCCAGCAGATACATCAAGGTATGATGCTATGCCTTAAGTTATGAATACAAGGTTTTTCATGATTTTTCCTCAGTTTTTAAGATTACAAAGGCAAAAACCTTGTTCAACTTTTATTTTATATTTTTTACACCAGACTTTCAAAAAGGCTGAGGCTGAGTCTCAGAGACTGGAGGATTTGAGCAGTGAACTAGGGTGTCCTCAGAACATTGTGCTTCAGTGGGTACATGATGTCAGACAATGGGCTACTGAGGGTACAGTATTTTATGGACGGTCATCTAAGTATCTTAATATTGCAGTGTGGTAATCGTGTATAAGTGAGAATCTTTGCCATGCATGAGAATTAAGTAAGGACATGTCATCCTGTTTTGTTTGCTATAAACTTGTGGGCTTGTAAACTCCTTTGAGACTGTAAACACTAATTTGGGGCTCTAAATTATCTTAAAATTGATATTGAAACTCTTAATGAACAGCCTAAAAGACATCATAATAATTTACTTGTATTATTGTTGCTGTAAGATTCTGCAGGTACCAGATATGATGACCAACATAACCTTCAGAAATCAATTGAACAAATGTTTCTTGGTGTTCATCAAAAAAAAAGCCAACCTTTATAACCAGACTGGTATGTTAATAACTCATCTAATATATTTGTAATTTGTATGACTTGCAGATGTATTATCTGGATTGTTTTGGAATTAACATATTTTCAGGTCCTTCATTTTAAAATGTCTTCCTCTTAATTTTACAGATATTAAGCCTATTATGCCTTTTAAGTTATTCAGTTGTTTTACATTTTGATATATTAATTCCTAAGTTAGTTATAAGTATCACTATTTCATATTACTTTCTGATATCTGCATACACATGCTTGTGCATCGTGTTTTCTGTGTTTTGTAATTCTTATAGACAGCAACAAAATTCGACATTTGCTTCGAAGGAAATTGTGGGAAGAGAAGAGAAAACTTTTGGAAGCAATCAAGCTCTACAATGAACAGGTGCCAGATGAGGAGCGCATCGCTGAGGAGAAGGTGGTGAGCGGACTCTCTGTGGAGGGAGGAGACAGTGGGGCAGACAGTGTAATATGGCCGTGGGAAGTGCACAGCAGTGGTATGTAACAGTTTCTCTCTAAGGCTGTTATGTGTGTGCGTGTGCATGTGCATGTGCGAGCATGATTAAGCAAACTAATATGTTGTATATGCTGCTGTAAACACGTCACACAATTTATCAGAATAATTTTACTGTTTATTCTACAATTTTTGTGCAGCGATGATTCTTTTGAGAGAAAATATTAAAATTGTCCCATATCTGTTGCTGTTTGGGTCTGCACTTTCAAATAATCAAATTATAAAAAAATACAATGTTTATTTTAATTTCTCAATTTCTCTTGCTGACTGCTACACTGAGGATTTACTCCCTTATTCTTTATTAGGACAAGTCATTTTGACCTTTAGGTCTTCATCAAGCCTACACCACTTGTGAGACAGGGTGATGTATTTAAAGGCTCTTAAGCAGCTGAGTAGGAGTTCTTGAAATAAAGAACAAGGGAGACAATCTTTTGTGTGTGGGTGTCTTCCTAACATCTTATACTGTACCTTCATAAGCCGACTTTCTGAATCTCAATTTTTGCACCCAGCACTAGGTTTTGGGAGGTACATACACTACTTCTGTTTTGCCTGCTGTTTAGAATGTACAGGTCAAATTTGTATTGAAGAGATGTTATTTATGTGATTTCAGAATCCAGCAACATCCTCACCAAGAAGAAGATTTATGATGCGTACATGTCAAAAGTGCGGCTTCAAGAGGAAAGGATCATTGTGATGAGGGAGATGAGACAGCACTGCACCTACCTTAGAAAGCTGGCTGGGAACATCAGGACAATGAAATCAGAAATGTCTTCTGGCAGAAACTGTGGTAAGAAACTAACTTTTGTTACCTTGTTGTGTGAAGCTTTTGGGGATGCTGGGTTCGTACCCAACCACTGTTACATATCCTTTTTATGAACGTAGTAATAACGTGTATATATATATATATATATATATATATATATATTATTTCTTTTTGCTTTTTCCTGGTTTTGTACTTTTTGGGGAGGGGTGGGTTGAGCTACATTCTGGGTCAGAATTTGACAAAGAGAGAAAAAATTGTGGAAAACAGCAAAATGGCTGGGCATAGAGACTTGGAATTGGTTTCTATAATTAGGGCTACAAAAGTCTCCATATTAGTTTCAGAACATGTTAGTTTAAGGATTTTTATTAGTTTCTCAAATTACTTTCCTTTGTCCTTTGGTGATTAAAAGTCATGGATCATCCGAATGATCAGACGTATTGAATAGCAAATATGACAATAAAACCACACTCACTTTGAGATCCACTGCGGATCCACTTTTTACACTGTGGATTCCTTGTGGCTGGATCTTAAAATGGTCTGTAGTTTTTCAGTAAAGTCAGTTAATGAATAGCTCAACAATACTAACTCAATGAAAGTATTGACATGCCTCGCTTTCATTTTTCCTTCCAGGTAGTTTAAGTGAAGAGGGTCATCGCGGACTACTGTGTCATCTTCAGAAAAGGCTTGCAGATGTGGAGGAGGAGTTCCAAGTCGTATGCTCAAGTTACAGCCAGGCTTTAGGACCAAATGCTGCTTCTCTGCTGGAGGATGGGCCCGAGGAGATACTGGAGGACCATGAAGAATTTGAGAGTTCAGATGACAGTGACTTTGAAGCATTGGAAATGAGTGGTTCTTAACTGGTGGGATGTGTTTAGACTGCGTGTCTATTGTGAGTGGATTGCAGGTGTGTTTCAAGAAAAACAATTTTTTTTTATTTTGAATTGTAATGGATGTCTGATACAGTGGTTTTTCTTTTTTTTTTAATGATTTTTTGATTCTCCAAAAGTCAGCTTACAAACAGCAGGTCGGTTAAGTTCCCCTCCACCTCCAGTGTTTCACAGACTATTTCTACAGTCAACTGTGGTGCTACAGCTTGCAAATGACACCAGCCATCTTGTCAACATAATCACCTTTAATGTTCAAAATCCATTCTCCCTACATTACATACATTACTCTTTCACTAATGTAATACTGTTAGATTGTTTTATACTGTACACTCCTGTATAATGTTATTCACAGGTATTGTGGTTACTTTTGGAGTGAACCATTTACTGTACATGTCACTACATGAAATACTTTCCAGAAATGACTGAACATTTCCCATAGTTGAGTTTTGTTTGTAGTGTTTCCTAGTTATTACTGCTTTTTCCTTGCCAACAAAAGGCACTATATTACCATGCCTTTTACTTCAGGTAACTATAAAACTATGTTGTACATGTATGCAGACTACTTCATGCTGAGGTGTTGTTTAGTTTTTCTGTCTTCATAAAATAAAATAATAAAACATGAAATTACTGATTTTTCATTTTTATCTTAACATTGTATGCCAGTTGTATACAGGGTATATAAATAAATGTAATCACACAAAATAACATTTTTACATGTTAATTGTCAAGTAGGTATACAGTTATGTGTTGTATTAATTAATTAGTAAATTATAGCCATAAATAAGACAAGCTCTTCATTATCCTGCTGCATAACTTTGCTCTGGATACAATAATTAATACTAGACAACTGCTATTGTAAATATCAGCTGACAATCATAGGCTGTTTGCTTTAAGTTATGTCTACCATTTTATGTATGAATGTCCTTGTCGTCTACGTTTTAATGCATGCCACTTTGTTTTTTACATTGAAAAGTGATAAGTAAATAAAGTTATTTTTTCATTATTTTTGTGTTTTTTGTATAAAAACCTATAAGTTATCATATTTAACCTAAAGAAAACGAATATAACAATTTAATTGGAGACTCTAAAATTGCCCAAGGTGTGAATGGGAGTCTTTAACACGGTTACCTTAGCAACGAACATGAACCTCGCAAAGAAAAGCATTTTTACCTAATAATGACAATGTTTTTTTTTTTTTTGGTATGAATTCATACAACACGTTTTATTCATTTTTTTAGCAATGTCTGTTAGAAAGTTATTTTATACTATAGTTCTTTTTGAAACCCTACTTCCTTACAACCCTAGTTTGCAAACCGGAAGAACTACATAATTAACGGGCTGTCTATCGCTTTGTAATCTGCTGCAACTGGGAATTGTAGTTTTTTTGTTTGTTTGTTTGTTTCTCATAACTGGATGTCTGGAATATAAAACTGAGAGTACACTCAGGGGTATGGGTGGATGTGAAACACATTAGTCTGTTCAGAATTTGAAATTGTAAATGATAACTAGGTGAAATTCAATTTTGACCATTTTTTGTGATGGCCCTTATTGGTGATCACACCAAAAGGTAGCCCTCATAATGGAAGAGTTCAAGAGCTTTGTATAACAGTTGGTCTCATCATTGTAGCCTCTTCAGTTGCTGAATTATAAGACTCACAACATGCATCAATGTCAAAGTTCAGAGGTCAATATTTCAAAGTAGGAGCCATGTATAGCCTTCAGATTGGCATGCCGTTACTCTGCTGATCAAGACCTTTCCAATGATGCATTTGGTTTAGTCCTATGACAAAATTTTAATTTTCACTCTGTCCACTCAGCCCTTGTGTCATGCATACATTTCAACGAGACATGAAATGGTTGTATAAACATTAAAATGTTATTATTGGACATAAAAGAAAAATTCTTTAATGACAAATTCATTTTGAATTATCAGAATCACAGATGTCACCGTGTTTTTTTTTGTTTGTTTGTTTGTTTTTTCTTTTTCACAAACCCTGACCCAGGGGTCTCCAAACTCTGTCCTGAAGGGCAGATGTCCGCTGGAGTTTAGTTCCAAGTTGCCTCAACAGACCTGCCCAGAAGTTTCTAGCATGCCTAATCAGACCTTGTTTAACTGGTTCAAGTGTGATTAAATGGGGTTGGAGCTAAACTCTGCAGGACAGTGGCCCTCCAGGAGCAGGCTTGGACACCCCTGCCCTAACCCAATAAAAATTGTAATCGGTTGCATTGTATCTCCAGAAAAAAGTTTTAGAGTTTTCTCAAATGAATGGTATTTATGGCTTTAAGTACGGGGGTAAATTGCATTAAAAATAAATCACAGTATCATTACAGATATGAGGGGCCCTCAAAGCAGCAACAGTTATATATGCCAGATTACTATATATGCTGTGGTCATCTGGCTAATTGGCTATATGCACAATCATATAATTTACTTTACAGATGCCATTATAATTTTTAAGTCGCTTTGGATAAAAGCATCTGCTAAATGTAGGCAGTGTACCTGTAATGTGAGTGCTAAGAATATAAATATAATCACGTACATTACCTTGTTAATGGAAAGACATCTGTTTGCAGTAATCTTAGTAAAAGTAATCTACACACTGTTGGTAATAACAGTGCCATCTGAAAAGGAATGGGGATCCAGGGACAGCTCCATCCAGGACAAAGTAAAGTCACAAACTGTATGTCATAATGACACAAGACACATATGTACAATATTTTATGAGGTCACTTACAACAGCTTTTAAAAACCTTTTTATTGGTCAATCTAATTATTTTAAATGATGGTGTGATTATTTGACACTGTACAATAGTTTTATATATATTTAAAACATTTACTTGATTATTTCCCATGTAAAAAAGCCTTGCATAAAGTTGTCTAACAGGTTGCCATTTAGAAATCAAGGAGCTATATGCCAAGGCATTTCCATAGTTTGATACAGATTAAATGTGTATGCAAAATACGTGATAAATAAAGACAAGTTAAGGATCAACCATGAATATGCTATTTATTATTATAATTTTTTTTTAATGAGACTATTCTCTGAACAAACACCCAGATACATTTTATGTTGTCTTGGATGCTCATAGAATTAAGTAGCCTATAAAATAAATGTGTGTCTGAAAATAAAGAAAAAACAAATTCATTCCTCAGTTTTTTTATTGAAGAAAGTACAGAAAAAGTATAATGACAACTCATAAATAAACTCACTCAAAAGTGTTAACAATTGATGTGCGAAACAAACAAACAAATATATTATTTATTATTACAATAGAAGAAAGAATGAATGCCAAAAATAAATTAAATAAAGAGGAATCCAGCACATTGGGCACCTGTAGAAATTGGAAACTAAACGGTGTCTATATCTGCCACCCACTCCAATGGCCACTTCTTTCCACTGTAACACAAAAAGGAAGGATGCAATTAGATGTTTTGTTTATGCAGACAAACTGTAGACACATTAATGCACATATTAAGACTCCGGTAGCTGTTTTCCAATAGCTATGTTTTAGAGGGGTTTCATTACATCACAGTAGGCTAATGTTAGTCAACAATGCAGAAGAAGAAAATCCTTAATTGTTCTTTTAAGTCAAGAAAAATAGAGAAGAATACAAGGTGGATGTCTTGTGTTGTTATTGTGTACTATAATCCGTTATGTTTCTTACATGAATCACTATTTGGTATGCACAATACTCCAAAGTGTTTTACATTTTTGGTAGGTTTATCTTCCTTTCTGTTAAGCCAGCTACTCAGTCTGTCATTTCTTTGAGACAATTTTATTTTAAAGCATTCATCAATTGACTGCATTTTGTTCTAGCAACTCAAAAATGAGGAATGTGAAGTCATATTTCACTTTGAGACAACATCTGTCATAAAAGAAGATCACAAGCTGACAATAAATATACTGATCCAGTTGTTAAGAAAGGAAGGCAGTACTGCAGTGACAGACCGTTTCTGTATTTTTGAAGCAAGGCTAGATTTATAACAATGGTGTCCAAAAATAAAATAAAAAAATGTCACAGATTACATTAGTTTTGAGAAACTCAATTAAAAAGAGCTCCAATTTAACTACATGGGGCATATAAGGCATCCGAAAGGTAACAGTGAATTCAAAGAATTGAGCCTTGAAGTGCATTAGCCTCAAGGCAACAGGTCATGTCTCCTCTGCTTCCCTCTTCTTGTTATGTCTCTGTTTACCGTGTTGAAAAAACCAGCATATGCTGGTTAGGTATGTTTTGAAGCATGGCAGCTGGTTTGAGCTGGTCCTTAGCTGGTTTAAGCTGGTCATGTGCTGGTCCTGAGCAGGAGCTAGTTGCTTAGGACCAGCACATGACCAGCTAAGGACCAGCTTAAACCAGCAGCCATGCTTCAAAAGATACCTAACCAGCATATGCTGGTTTTTTCAACAGGGTAAGCTCCATATGCACACACACACACACACACACACACACACACATGTTTGTTTTTGTGAAAAGTGGGGACATCCCATAGGCGTAATGGT
>JAUZSZ010000343.1:159645-172384 GCA_034780575.1 Labeobarbus marequensis
GAAGCGGGTGACGCAGGCATGCCAATACTTCACCTTACCCTGACCTTCCCTTCCACACAACACAACAGCCAGAGCGGCGACCGGTCATGGAGTACTCTCATGAATAAAGAATGACTGAATTATGGCCGAGCTCTATTTGATTTGCATTAAACTATCATCCACAAAATAGCTCTTCTCACGAGGGCTCACAGGCATACAGACACGTGGTGTGGAGGGAATCTGAATAATGGATATATCAGATATATCAGGTTTACCTTATCTCATTTGAAAGTCAAAACTGAGCCATGTCGCCTTTCAGAAAGTTTGAATGTAACAGTTAACGACTGAAATGTGTCCAAGTAAGTAGAGAAGTAAACAAATAAATAAATATAAACCCATCAAGCCGAGATATTTACACTGCATTTTATCCTGTTTTAATTAAATTTGAAGTATCAAAAAGCATGTTTAAGCAATTAATTCACAAAGCTTTAACAATTCAATAATTTATTATTACTACTTCTTTAATGGCCTAAAGAAATTTTTGTATTATGTATGTATGTATTTATTGAATTTATGATTTAATATTTATTATAGGTGCTAATCAAAAGAATGCATTAAATATTTAACCATTTACTTTTGTAAAGAGGACAGGAAGCAAAGTGGGAGAGTGAGGGGGACGGAATCGGGAAAGGTCTGCAAGCCGGGACTCGAACTCGAGACACACAAAGCGCAATAGCGCTGTATGTCGGCAAGCTGCCAACGAGGCTATCGGTGCCGACATTTTGAAGACTTTTTAGTTTCTCTGCGTATATGACAGTTTTCTCAAATGAAAAGATTACATGTTGATGAAGTGACTCTCAAAGAGCTCTTGAGATAACGTCAATGTGGAGTGTCAACAGTTAGACAACAGTGGAGTGTCATAGTTAGACAACAGTGGAGTGTCATAGTTAGACAACAGATGAACACAATGAACACTGTGCATGCTAAAGTTTGTATAGTATGTGTGGTAGAACAACTGTGCCACTCAGAGACTTGCAGAACAAATATTTCACATTAAAATTGCAGTCTTTTGGCACTTTAACATTCACAGAATCAAATGCATACAGCCCTAATTTTTCCAAATTCTGACATTCCACATTATACTCAAAATTGTTTTTATGACTGGATTCTTCAAAAATCATAGAGCCCTATATATGTCTATAAATAATGTATGCAGTGTAAATATTTTTACACAGGCTTGATGTGTTTATTTCTCTCCAGCAGATAGCTTGATGGCAGCTGTCACCTCACAGCTGTGTCAAACATTCCCCAGCCTCATCACCACATGTCCACTTTCACACACACAGCCCAGCGTCGCATACTGCCAAACTCCAGCTCCAAGTGTGATATTTAAAGGTCACATATTGTAAGAGTCGCAGGGATGTGCGGTCGGACTCACTGCAATTGCATTAATTACCATGCAGCTGATCACCACAGGATTGGATGGGGAACAACACGACTCGTTCCAAAAGCAGTTTCAATACGATGCCTGAAAAATCAAGCCAGGCATCATCATCTTTTTTTTTAAAAAGTACTCTTATTGCTTCTCCAGATATGACAAGCTTTCACTAATTTACAAATGCACTCCTACTCTAAACCCCATCAAAAATCGATCAAGTGACAGCGTAGCTCCAAGTTCAGTAACTGAATGTCTAATTAATTCAATGCAAGGCATTTCTGGACTGGCTATCACATGTTTCCTGCGGCCTGCGATGCATTGCGCTGACCTGATTTGATTGCGCAGGACTATAATGAGCATCTTAATGCCCCACATACATGCTACTTCCCTCCCCACCTCTGGTCCTGCAACGGGGCGGCCCAGCGCAGAGCGCCGCAGCGTTTCCGTGCATCTGCAGTCAGGTTGACAGCACATGGTTGATGAGGTTACGGCTAACAACCTTCCTCTTGCTGATATTCAAAGGTTAATTTGTTTCCATTAATGATTAAAGGGTGTCCCATTACCTTAACACGGCTTCTAGATGTTTGGTAAATGTTAATTAAGAGAGCTAATTCAGAGTCCTGTCGGGGATGCGCGCATGTGAGACGTGTGGGGGTTTCTGGGAGCCCCCTCTGTAAAAACAACAAAAGCAAATGTCTCTCAAGTCCCCGTCTTGCAAAATGGTATTGTGTGATATCAATCTGTGAATCTCGCCCTGAGATCTGAATGACAATAGTTGATAAGTATCATTGTGTATGACTCTTTAAGCCCACTAGCTGGCATTGTGCTCATTCACATTCGTTTTGCTAATGAGGCAGGATAGGGATGGCTTGTGCATCTGCCTGGTGTGGCCTCATTTCACCACACTGCAATAAACGGAGAGAGTTTTGATGACAGAGGCATTTACGTTGAACATCAACAGGCAGGCTGCTATTCAAAGCACTGCAGACTGTAGTAATGCTGCAAACTGTGTGAACATGCAGACATCTGCAGAACACAATCAGTTTTAAAGTGCAGATGGGAAGTTCTTGTCTGCATCACAATCAAGTAGCTGCTCTCTGTTGCTGCCAATACATCAGACCATATTTTCACTTAAGGGCAAAAAGAAGAAAAGAAAAAAAAAAAAGAGCAGGGAAAAAGAGGTTGTTCTAAAAAGACATTTGCTAGAGTGTTTTTATTTATGCTGATACCAAAGAGTGTTTTTCCAATCTGTGCCTCTTTTGACAATTCACTTCTAATAACTCAATCTAAAGACCCCTGAGACTAATAGGAACAGTGTTGTCAATTCGTAATAAATAGGGATGTCAATCAATTCAAATTTTTTAAATATATCCCATTTTTTTTTTTGTAGTTTGTAGTTTTGCTCCCAATAAATAAGAAAATAAATAAATATTAGATTTATTTTATTTTTATTTTTTTAGAGTAAAGTATGTTTGACTTATGTATTACATGCTGGCCAATGTTTGATAATTAAACATACTGTAATTTTTGGAGCACCATAACAAATGTCTCTGCTACTTGACAGTTATCACTGAAACAGGAGGAAGGGAAGAAGAAAAGAAAATCACATCTTTTTGACAGCCCTAGACTCAGTAAAAAATCAAAAAAGAGTCAAGGGAGCAGACTGTACTATTTTTAATCAGAAAGCAGAAACACTCTCTGTCCGTCAATCATTTTGCACATTCAGGTTTGCTGATATCGGAGTATGTGGTGGTTTGGAGACCAGGTTGTGTGGTTAAAGATAGCATTTTTTTTAATCACATGAATTACCACCATGATGAAACCAAAAATTATCATTTTCCTTTTAATTTTGAATTAACTGCAAGCCATTACTTTGACAGCCAAATAAATGTATAAATACTTATATTCTCTATGTATGCTACACAATGAACTTCCAGGTCAAGGGTCACAATGATACAGTAGACAAGAGCTATCACTTAAATTCACTGAAAACCAGAAGTAAATGAGAAAGCTACACACTAAATTATTTTAGCAGACCCTTCTCATCAAGTAGCTGAGGTAACCATTCGCAGCTGACAAGCCAAGTGTTTTCCTTTGCCTTCTCTGTCTCTGTCTGTGGGGGTAATCCTGTCAGAAGAGACCGCAGAGAACCAAAAATGGTAGTGTCAATAAAACAAAAGCAACTATCAGGTCAGAAGATAAAACCAGTGACAATCAACAACAAAAACAGGACAATGGTGTGCTTATGTGAAAAGAATCCATTGAAATTCCATTTGAAGATTTGATGGGTTGGGTGCAAAAAACATGAGGAGAGAAAAGAAAGCGTGGTCCATGAGCGTGGGACTTTCAGTGTTATCCTCCGCTGAATTACAAAGTGCAGTTCCTTCCTGTGATCAGTCAGCCCTTGGCAAAACTGGCACGGCTTTTTCCTGCACTGGGCCCTGGGCACTCTGCCATGATACAAAACTTCCTTTGAACCAAACAGCTGTGGGCAGAAGGATTGATATAATATTTAATGTATTAATTACATACACAGAAAAAAGGGTCCATAGTTAGACAGCGTGTCTTTCATGCAAGCAGATGAGCCAGTCATGTAACTTTAATTTATGAGCCCCTATTCATCCTCCATCTCTGTCTGTTACACTCATTAGTTTGCATTTCCTGTCCAACATCCCTGAGAAAGCGATAGGCCATAAGACTGCTTCTTGACAGGAAGTACTTTTAGTTTCCTCAAGGACAGATCAAAATTAAACAACGATTTGGACATAGTGTATACGCATGTCCATTAATAGCTTACACAACAGATTTAATAAACGGTTGATAAATCTGAGTGAATAACGTGTGTCCTTTCAAGCAAGTCCAGACTTCAGCTCCCTCTATATTCTGATGTATGTCCTTGGTGTCATTGCATTCATTTGTTTTTCTCATGTTGAAGTTCCTGCCAGCAAACATACATCAAATTTCATACGTACATATTACCTGTCTCGTACAAATACAGAACATTCAATCTCTTCACAGGGTCAGGTGCCTCAACAGATGCACAGGCCAACATCAAGGATGCTTCAACCTGCTCCTAATGTCCTCCACTCATTACATTCGGCAAAAATACAGTGACAATATCATATCTAGGGTTTAGCAATATGCAGAATGTGTGTCAATTTAAAGACTTTTGGGAATATTTTATTTTATTTTAATATTTTACAATAAGAGGAACAATCTTTCGACCAAATAGTCTGTGGCAAATTTGCTTGCCAGATGTAAAATCTCTTTATCAATATCAAAATAAACAGCAACATTTTTTTCTGTACATACTCTTAATTAAAACATTTAATAGCATATGAAAAATATCAGAGAAGGATGTTCATGAATATTTTTAAGTGATGAAGTGACCAAATCATTAAATCAATATATTGAATTAATTAATTTAAATGGACAGTTTGAACTGATTCATGGAAATTAATCTCTCTCACAAAGTTAGTTGAAATTCTATGAACTCGTCCTTTAATGTTCTTATACCAAGTTGTGAGACATGACATGGTCATGAAACTAATCTAAACACAAGGTCTTTAGGAAACTTCAATGTCAAGCAAAAAGTACATTAAAACCATTCCAATATTCACAATTTTGCTTACTTTTATAGCACTGTTATCATTAAAAATATTTTGAGAGGATTCAACATATTACTCAGCCCTAAACACAGAACCATCGGGAAAACATTAAAACTTAAACACCTTCAAGCGAAACACAACATGAATCACAAGCTTGACTCCATCTTGCGTCATTTTCCCTATTCTACAATCCATTTTCCCACCTTTTCTTCCATTTCAATCAATAAAACTAGCAAAAAGCCAAATTATGTTAAGGACAACTGAAGAAGAGAGTGCACAGTTCAGGCCAATAACAGATTATTCCATTATAATGATTCTGCTCTATGAGGGGACAGATTGTCTTAAGTAAAAAATGGAGATTTCTTTTTTTCTTCACACTATTGCTCAACACACATACACACTCGCTCTCTATATAAATATATAGATAGATAGCTGCTCACTGGCAACAAGTTTTCTCAATAACAGATAGATGCTGTTGCTTAGCAACTGCTGTGAGGCAGTCATGGCTTGTACCTGCTCCTTAAGGCAGACTCCATCTTGTGTGGTTCTCTTACATCTAATTGGTCAGGTGGGTAAAGTCTGAGCATGTGAATAACCGCCTTCCCCATTACAGTCAATGTCTGTAAATGACAGGTAGCTCAGACATTATTTTAGCATTCTGTCTGTAGAAATGTGCACAAATACACTGCTACAGGCGTGAATAAAAAATGACAGCATAAAATATGGAAGACATTTATCTCCCAGCAGAGAGGTTCATAAATCCAGTGCCTAAAAGTATCTTGCGCTCCAACAATACATCAAATTTGGCTGGCCATCAGTCCTGATCATTAAGAAATTAATAACTACGTAAATTATGTTGTACGTTCTACATGGACTACAGATGTCGACGTAAAGTTTGATTTACTGTAACAAGCTCAGCTGGATGAAGAAAGGAGAGAAAGTCAGGTTAAATGAGACATTGGAGAGATAGATGACGTACAGATGACTTCTGATAATGTACCAGTTACATAGGCAGAAAGAGTTTTATGGATTTAAAGCTATTTTGGTACAATGTTTGCTTTTAATAATTACATTTCTCAAAACACAGCTCAGCCTCATGCATTTTTATTAGAGGGAAAGCTTCAGAGTTTCATGAACCCACCCCCCTGGATATCCTAGATTGAAAAAGTAACTCCAATTTTAATATGGTTTCTGGCAGAGAAGTGACTGCCCTTCTCACATCCAGTCCTGTGGTCTTCTAAAATCACTCTCAGCTGGAGAAGACAGAGATCTATCAGTCTGAACAGCTCATCCGAACAAGGGCGAAGGAATACGAGTTAAGAGGGAATGTCATTGTTACAGTTCAGAGAATAACCTTGAGGTCATGTGACAGATTCATTATTCCAATGTGTCCCAATTGTGGTTCATTAGCATTATCTAGAAAAGAAGAAGGCAGAATGTTCTTCAAAATTCACCTTTTTCCGGAAAGTTATATAGGTTCGGAACAACATGAGGGAAAGTTTTAATTTTAAGTTTTAATAAGGCACGGAAATCAATTTTCACTTTCTGCATCTTGGTTTGGCCTTTAATGTTTCCCATTGTTCTCTTAAAGGAGTACTTAACACCTCCATTTTTCTTTAATGAATAGGAATCTTTGATGAATAGGGAAAAACACATTTATTTGAAACACAAAACTTTGTGTCATTATTAATGTAAATTAATGTAATATAATTATGAATTAATGTTTTTAATTCAAGGATGCATTAAATTGATCAAAAGATTACTGACCCCAAACTTTTGAATTGTAGATTATGTGTGTATTTAATTCATAATTGCTTAGTTTTGTCAGAGAAAAATCTTAGTATTCTGATGCGAACAGCGCAGCATAGCTATTTAAAAATCTTACTGAACTCTGGAATCTTATTCAATATTCATTAATGTGAATGCTCACTAACTACAATAGTCTCTGCTGGTAGGCCTGAGCTTATCAATAATTCAGCACTATATTGGTGCACTGACAGCCAAGCAACATGCTCCCATACTTTTTTCTGGCCTTACGATATCACCTTCAAAATAATACAACAATAAACTAGAAAATCAATTATTCTTTGAGAAAGAGCATCACATGCCTTATACGTTGCCTTAAATATACTGAATCACAAATTCAAAAGGAATCCCTTGGATCTTCTGGAAAAATTCCACATCTATCTATTTACAGTCTCCATTTAGAGAATTAGCATGCTATTGAAATACAAGAATATCTTTTTTGCCCTTTTAAAACGCATCTCTCTCTCACACACACATACACACAAACATAGGTATTCACAAACACACACACAAGGAAATGTTGTGATGGTGGGAGCCCAAGAGAGACTCTTTTATTTTCAGGTGCTGCAGTGATTGTGTGGGTCATCTGTTGAGTCTAGCTCAATGTCAGCCCCTCCAGGAGAAGAGAGGAGACTCAGGCAGAGCTGAGCAGGGTGGCTGATCACTGACATCCTAGGCTGCATCTCACTCTCCTCTCCACATGCAGCCAGAGAAAAAGACCACGGCATTCGTGATAAAAGAAGCATTCAGTTGAGAACACCAAAGACCTAATCGCCAAAAACAGCCTTAAGATTGCTCCCAATCCCAGAGGGCAAAAAAAAATTGAGAGATAGTGGATTTCTGTACCCCACACGAATATATATTTTTTTAAATATTTATTTTCCTTTTGACACATCTCGAACAAGATTAGGATTCAATTCAATTAACTTTTATCTGGATGAAAAAAAAAACTCTTGGAAAAAGAAGACAAGAAAGAGATCATGACCGCACTTCAACAAAGAGTTTCACATACTGGGATCACAGTCATGTTTCTGTGTTGCAACAAAGTGGATTTACATTGCAAATCAAAATCCAGATGGGGTCGATTTTGCATTTTAATGCGCTTCCTCTGGAGAGGAACTCTGCCACTCTGACAAGTTTTGGCTGCCCTGGTTTGCTTCCTAAACAACAGCCTGTTCTTGAATGCAGAGGAAATGTAAAGAAAACATCGTACAGTCAGTAGAATCTCACAAAAGAATCAGATGCAGAACAATTGGAGAAGCAAGAGGACGCCAGTGCTTTATTTTGCTTTCTATCGCCTTTTTATCCATCCACTACGAACACACATAATTTGACTGATAAACACATATGAAGAACAATCAAAGAAAGATTCTGGTAAATCAATGTTTAAGGCTCATAGCGGGCTCACGAACAGCTAATATACAAATGCAAGCATTAACCAGTCTCGCTTTTGAATAAACAGTACTGTACTCAAATTATTGGAAGAAATTTCTTTGTAGAGCCATTGATTTTTCTTCTCTTTTTTTGTTTAGCCAAGCTTGAAGGAGTCCACCAACATTTCCAGAGAGGGCTGTTTTCTTCATTCTGAATACATCATATTTTCAGAGGGTTCAAAGGTCTGTGGTGCATCGTCTTAAAATAACAGAAAAAGGATGCATGCACATAGCCATTTTTGCAGTACTCCGCAGCTGCAAGTATTATGCATTTAGATGAAAGTGTTGTGAAAATCTACTGAGGAGAGAAACCAAGCAGCGTTGCAAACCATCGGAGATGATAAAGTTCATGCGCCAGGGCTAAACAGAGGAATAGACAATAAGAGTATGCTAAAAACGCTCGGCAAACGGCAAACCCACCAGGCATCTCTTCTTGAAGTGCTGTCTTGCATGCAAAATTGTTGATTCGAGTGTTTTTAATTAGAGCCACAGTAAGAGGTGATTTTTTAAATTTCACATCAGGCTGCAGACGTCCACTTAGACATGGCTTCGCAGGTATGGACCCTTTCAGAGGGGATATTATTCTTCTAGCAGTGCTGCTTATGAGCACCTCATCACTATTTAAGAACTGCTGAAGAGGGCATGGTGAGTCTTTATTGCCTACATCCCGCTGTCATCTCCGCATTTCCACGGGTCATCGAGGCTGCACGGGGGAGCGTGATTAAAACACACGCTGTGGGGTTACGGCGGTTCGCTCGCTCTACGACGTTGGTGTGTCTTAGAAGAATTCTTAAGTGTTTGCAAACGATGAAACAATAAGCACCGTCTGTCGGAAATGTTGGAAGAATGACAGGTTGTCAATTTAAGTTCTCGTAATCACCCCTGTCATGGAGCTGCCAGATTCCATTACAGCCCCTGCCAGGACGGCGGAGTTTTCACGTTCTTAATTGCACTGCTCATTTGAGGGAAAAAATAAAATGTTTTAAGCAGAACATTCCAGCTAATGTTTTAATTGTGTTTTTATCTTGAGCATCATAAAAAGACAGAGAGAGACATCTTCTCCTGGGAAAGCCTCAGCTGGCAGTATTCTCAAGACTCTGTGACAGCATTAATGAATGACAGATCGGATCAAAGATGTCCTAATTTATCTGATTCAAATCTCTCGGGACTTGTAATGTGCAGATGCGGAGGGAAATGAGCTGACTGTCTCAATATACCTTTCTCCTTAAAATTAGGTGCGAAATGAAGTTGACGTGTCGAGCTGCACTTCGCAACGCTCATTTCAAAAATGCATGGTCTGCTTGAAACTATCACTAAGAATAGCCCTTTTGTCTTTGAATCTGTGCGATCCTTCAAGAAGTTCCAATTTAGCTACCTATCATAAAAAAAGCTACTTGTAAAATATGTCTAACAGATATTTTTATACTCATGCAAGTAAAGAAGCAATCATTGGTACTAACGTAGTTATTCCAGAACAGTAACACTGAGATGATTTACAACACACATGGTGCATAACTCACCAAATTTCCTCTCTGAACTTCAGTAAGAGTGTGGACAGCCACAGCAGTGCTTTCTGGGTCACAGCCTGGCTGATCAATGAGCATGGATTGAAATTTGGGACTTTGGAGACTGCAAATGTAAGCAGCTCTGACCCACTTACAGAGCCATGTGGGCAGTAAAAGGGCATGAAGATAATGAGAAACTGGACAGGCAGTGGCACTGAGCAGCATGCAGATGTAGGGTGAGAGATTGCCTCTTGCTGACAGGTGCTCCGTCACTAGACAGGCAAATCATGGCCTGCAGTAATCTCTGATTGGCATTTAATGAGCAAACGTCACTGACATGAAGGCCACAACCTTTGGTCGCAAAAGAACGTCTTGGATTGAAATACTAATTCAATTAAAATGGCTCCTTGAAAATATCACACTCACGTGTGCTTTCCTTTAAAGTCAAACAATACAGATAAACTGCCTCATCTTTATGGGCCAGAATTTTAATATTTTATTTTTAGACAGTATAATATAGAATTTAGGTATATATATATATATATATATATATATATATATGCATAAATACATTAGTAATATAAAATATATTTTATAAAATTCTATACTATATTGCCTTAGAAAAACACTACAAGTGAATTTAGCCATTGCAAGATAACCCACAGAATAAACAATAATTTTGGATTTGCAAAAAATGACTTTTTTAAAGATTAACTTTAAGTGGGCATGAAAATGATAGCAAAGGTAATCTAAATTTATTTTTTTTAAAAAGAGCATAAACAACAAAAAATCCAATATTGACCGTAAAAGAAAGAAAGAGAGAGAAAAACAGTGGGCATTTCATTAAATATAGGCCTACACATATGTGCAATATTCAAACAGGTGTATATTAAAATTCACCAGTTTAATGCTAAAACACTGTCTGTGACAGTTAAAGCGACAGAAAAATCTATTCCACTCTGCATAAATGTTAACAGTTCCATTATGATGTGGTCGTGTCTCATGAGGACTGATCGGATATGAGAACGTATGATAAAGACATAATTGAATTGGGCCCCTAGTGTTCTGCTGTAATATAGGGACCTAATATATATATATATATATTCACTTCCAAAACCTCTTTTAAATCAGTTAAGTCTCCGTAAAGCAGGTCGTCTCAACTCAACAAATGTCTTCAGGTCTACCTGGCTCCCCGGGCAGGTGCCAATGCTTTACAAAGTCCTTGTTGAGGGCCTCTCCACTTATCTCCATCCAGTCAAAGAAAACCAACAGCTGATTATAGCTTATGCATTCACACCTCTTGGCATGGCACCTTACACTTGACTTGGCCCTTTATGCCTTATCAAATGTCTCATTAGCATTCCCTAGCCATAGCACTTCATAAAAGGAACTAGTAATTCCGGACAGGCTCCCGCTGAGACGACTTCTTCCTCAGCCATTATCAGATCCCTCATGCCTGCATCTCCCTCCATCTGCGCCCTGCTATCTGTCTGGGCTGGGTTTACCTCACTGTGCTGCAACCATGTGCCTCCTCATTGCACTACCCATTCATCAGAGGCGGCTGGAGTCTCGAGAGTTCAATCGTGTTGTGAGAGTGCTGGGAATCCATGGTGAGGTCTGCACTGACCCCCTCTGCGCAGCAGGGATGGAGGGGGAATCATTCATTAGTGTACTGAGGTAAATTCACAGGATGCTACATGTAAGGCCTAAACTGACTGATTGAGGGAGAATATGTTTGCATCAAAAGCAGTTAAATGTCACTCGGAAGGTTTATTCCAACCAATATTGCATGGATTATATAAACAGGATTATCAATATGCATAGGCAGGCAATGTGGCTCTTTAGGGCATACGTTTCCACGATTGGATTACACAGGCCTACTTCATATGCAGTGCACACATGTCTCGAGCAGCGAGAGGCAAGACGCAGGGGTGTTAGATAATTGGTGAACTGTTAGTATGTAGTATGCATGGTGATGAGCTGCACGTGAGCTGGTGCACATCTCCAGTGATTATATCAGTTACTCATAAAGGAGGGAGCAGCACAGTGACATGACTTTTAATGGCTTCTACTTACTTAACTGGAAGCATTTCAGCCTTTCAACTCTCACAGTTGAAGTTCCGGCATACCCGCTGACCTTGGGCCTGACTTCAGTACTTGGAATCCTTCTTTTTACTTCACAAGTAGAAAGAGCAGAGCTCATTTTCCTTTTTTAATACATCTGCTTTCCTAACATCTCGTGAGCTTTATGCTTTCATATGTCTATTTTTTCTAATTCACAAAAATTAATTTGCTATTTCGCTGATGGTCAGTCGTAGACGAAGCTTTGATATATTTTGAAGCTCTTTGGTAAGTTACTTGGGGTTTGGCCTTTTTTAAAAAGTAACTCAGCTGTAAAAATAACCCTGAAAAACACATTTGATTGCTTTGAAGATTCGAGCTGAAATCTAAAATCTAAGAAAACACGTGAATAACATAAATTACATTTCACAACGCCTATAAACAACTTCTTACTGACCTTCTTTTTGAACCAGCTTGGGGGAACTCACCACTGTTGACTAATTCATTGTAGGTTATTAAAGTAGTCTTAGTCTTCACCTTTAAGGTAGAATTCACCCAAAAAAAGAAGATTCTGTCATCATTTACTCACCCTCATGTCATTCCAAACTTACATGACTAACTTTCTTCTGTGGAACACCAACATTATGCTAATTCATTCTTTTGTGTTCTGTAGAAGAAAGAAAGAGAAAATTATATTTTAATTTTTTGGCAGAATTATCTCTTTAAGTTCCAGGACTTAATACAGTACACCGGCTTTTCTAATTATCTACTGACCCTAAAGAGAAAACAAAAATGACTCGCTTGTATAACAAAGTCACAAGGTGACTTCCATACATACCTACATATGGTTTCCTGTCCATCAACTAAAAAGAAATTTAGATTTCGAGAAAGATGATGATGATAGAGATG
>JAUZSZ010000351.1:464190-478777 GCA_034780575.1 Labeobarbus marequensis
CTTTTTCACATTTGGCTCCCAAATTCTGGAATAGCCTTCCTGATAACGTTCGGGGTTCAGACACACTCTCTCTGTTTCAATCTAGATTAAAGACACATCTCTTTAGCCAAGCATTCACATAACGCATCTTATAATCTTGTACGTCAGTTACATCTGATCAAATGCACATTATCATTCTTTTGCTGGGGTTGAACACATCATTTTTGCTTGATTGGAACAGCAGCTACACTAATTTTGTCTCTGTTTCTGCCACGGGATTGACATCCAGAGGTAACTCTCAATTGCACAAGCTTCAGTCTGGATCTGAGAAGAGATGCTACCAACACCTCAGAAGACCTCAGATGATGGCAACATACAAAACGACCAAATTTTTGCTATATGTTTTATCGCAACACTGCTGTTATTGCTGTTAATAGTGTTTATTGTATGTCTGATTACATGTAATTAAGTTACTGTACATTTCTGACATATGGACAGTCACCACTGATAAGCTACTAAATATAATGTAGAAACTTCAATTTTCTGTAAAGCTGCTCTGCAAAAATTTGTATTGTGAAAAGTTCTATACAAATAAACTTGAATTGAATTGAACCTTTATTTAATCTCAATTAATTGGATTAGGCTGGAAGCAGAAAAAAAGTACATGTTTGTATATATACAATCACTAGTGATTTTTGTCCATAAAACATTATACTGATAACTGATAAAATGTCTGTGTCAGTACACTGCTGGCTGCTTAATGCATCATCTACACACATAAAACAGATTAATGCCCACTGAAGCAGTAAAAAAAGCGACATTTATAGAAGCTGAAAACATCGAATATGTAAAAACCATCACCTTTCATTTCTCTACATCTCTCTCAGAAGAGTTGTTTGGTTAATAAAAAGCCAGTGGGTCGTTTTCTCAGGCGGTTGAATGGCCCTGATCACAGCAGCTCTGATTAGTTACAGTAACACAGTGTCAGAATGAGACGAGAAGATTCAGACACACTGACTGGAATGATTCTGTGATAGAGCCATATGAGCTGGACTGCTAAAACTTTAATGATGTCCTTAAAACTTCCTATTCCTGTTCCACATCACGCCGATATTGCTCATCTCTTTCTGCTGTTCGTTTTACATCTTAGCTTTAGTTTAATAATAATAACCTTCTCTCTCTATGGAATTCAATGCACACACATAAAAAAAATAAAGAAATAAAAACCACAAAATATACCTTAAAAAAGCTTCTCTTACCTTGTGGTCATAAGGGTTGTAGGAGTGGAAGAGGGCAGAGAGCTCTTTGGTTCTTTGTTTCTTCTGTGAAAGGGAAAAACCACAACAATACACCAGAGTTAATTCATTGAATAAAAACTTAGAAAGACAAGAGAGGGAAAAGTGAAACAAAAATCATGTCAGTGAACTCTGAAGGCCAAATCAAATGACAGTGGAACGAAGAACAAACACTTGAAGGGAAGAAAATGAGGATATTTGCCCTTGAGACCTCTCCGTTTCTTCCAGAAGTGCCTATAAAAGCTCATATGTCCTTAATTTGTAATGAAATGCGAGTTAAAGAAAGGCTAATTATGAGCGATTATGCAGCGTCTAGTTGAAGAGAAGTCATGTTTCACAGCCAGTGCGGATGTGAGGAGAATTACTCTATAATATACACATCACATATATGATTCATGAGTGATATCACATCATGAAAACGGTGCAAGTCTATAATGACATGAGCATGTTAGATTATGGCTGTAGAACTCAATTAAACCGAAAAATAGTAAATGATGTCCCCATTCAAGACTACAACAAACTGAAGACATTTAAACAGAACAGAGAAACCAGCAGGACAAACAGACATTCTGGACTCTTAACTACAAATAACCAAATGGCAAATGTACTTGAGTGTATAAGAGAAACCGTATATCTTAAATACTAATTATTATTTCTTTTAGGTTGGCTGGCTATATTTCTAGCATAAATTGATATAGACTGACACTTAAAATACTTCAGCTACTTATTTATCCGTTTCACACTAGAATTTGACATGTTTCATGTGAAACCAGACATCACAACATTATACCTAGGTGTCAATTAATGACATTAAATCTAAATTTAAACATTATAAAAGTGGTTTGAGATGTCTCTCGTAGCAGCTGCTGATGGGTCTCAAAAACAAGTGAGTATTTAATCAGTACTTCAAAAAATATTAAGGAATTTATGTACAAGCCAGTGAGCCATGACTACATTTTTGACATTGTTTCTGTTTTATAATGAACTACAGCAAAGCACTGAACTGACAGTTCTAATAATAACAACATAGAGTGGAAAAGCTGATTATCTTCTTGAAATGACAGAAATAATTCATTTTTTTTCATCTGTATTCTGTGATTTTCATCTCAAAAATCCAAATGGTCACGAACATATTCCTATTAGCAAGAAACATTTCAGCTCATGAGATCTGTCAGACACACTGTTGAAATCCCCCTTCAGAAGACATAACATCTGATATAACAGATGAACAGAGAACACTAGAAATGAGCTCAGAACACCTAAACAACTCAATGGATGTCCCACGATCACACAGAGGACTGCATTCATGCCCACACCTGCCTAATGATCCCTGTCTGTCCCCTGTGACTCTCTCTCTCTCTCTGTTTCTCGTTGCCTTCTTGACACGGAGAGGGCAGAACCTCAGGGTTACAGCACCGATGAGCTCCCTTCTGGATTAGCTCCATAACACCTGACTCACAGCGCTGGAGAGGAAAAGAAGATATTCACATTCATCCAATCAATCAATAGTGCAGTCATCTTTTCTCCTGCAGCACACCTTCTGGAGGTTTGATTCGTGCGAGAGAGAGAATGAGAGAGAGGTTAGCGAGGTCTGAGATAGCCAAGCTAGCGGCCTTCAGAGAATACACTCAACCCTCCTCAAATCACACATCTTCATTCGGGGGAAAAACAGTAACCGAAATTTGATCAAAAAAGATGAACCCCGGAGTGACCTTGAGAGACTCAATATTTCAGCCTGTTAGGGCCGGGGTCCTGAGATTACACCAGCCCCAAAGCAGCAAGCCGAGGTAAAAAATGATCTCGATAAGCCCAAGAACCACTTTTTCCCCTTTATTTGAAGTCGTCACTCAGCCTCACAGATGACGTCCAAGGGCATGATAGACAAAGGTCACTGTAGGGTTTTCAATGGTTTCCATTTGACTCAAGCAGGTCTAAATAAGACAATCATATCTTGTGATGGTGTACAGCAGGGAATCAATACATTTTCATACAGTTCCTCCTCCACTACGGCCTCACGTGGACTTCATGAACAGAGCAGTTTCTGTCAGAAGTGACTGAAGTTATAGCGAGGCTGGTTTAGAAACGACATACGGACGGTTAACTGGAGCTCTGACAGGAATATGAGCTCTGCAGAGCGTGTCAGGAGTCGTTCTCGTTACTCAACACGTGTATCAGCTGCTGCGTGTCTATAAATATTCAACAGTGAGAAGATGAGCCGCTCCAGATCAGCAGCTGATCGGGCTCATGCGCGGCTTGGCTTTGCACAAAGCGTGAACACGTCTCCGGCAGATGGAGATCATATAGAAGCATGTTGCTATTCATAAATCCAAACCGAACATGCATCTGTCAGCGCAACAATGATGAAGGATGGCACCTCATATACTGTCCATCTGCTCGACTCACAAAACAAACACATCAGTGCATGTAATGGGCACAGACGCTTCTGTCCTGCAGTATACTGTACACTGCACAGTGAAAACACAGCAATGGCCAAATCAAGCAGCATACAACCCGTTAGGAATACTCTATCCCACAATGCAATGCACGCAACTTGAACATCTACTTTTTCCATTGCTTTGACTGAATGAAATAATAGCAGCTGTAACTTTAACATCTCTTTTTTGATTTATCACGTTCATGCAACCCAAAGTTCAGATGCAACACATTTACATTTGTGTATTTGATATATGCTTTATCTAAAGTGAATTATTGTGCATTCATGCTACATTTTCTTTTTCTTTATCTGTGTGTTGACTTTGGAGTTGCTACCATCTACTCCAGTCTTCAGTGTCACATGATCCTTCAGAAATCATTCTAATATGCTGATTTGCTGCTCATAAAAACATTTCTGTGTTGAAAACAGTTGTGCTGCACAATATTTTAGTAGAAACCGTGATACATTTTATTTTTCAGGATTCACAGATGAATAGAAAGTTCAGAAGAACAGCATTTATTTAAAATAGAAATCTTTTGTAGCATTATAAATGTCTTCCCTGTCACTTTTGATCGGTTTCATGTGTCCTTGCTGAATAAAAGAATTTTTCCCAAACTCTGTAAATAGTTTTAAATAGTGCAGGCAGTGAGTAGTATGCTAATTTTCCATTCTTAATTACAATGTGAGACACAGGCCCTTGACCCGTCTCTGTGTGCTGTTGTGTTCAGAGACTCTTTCCTCCACAGGAAGTGCAGTGATGTCACTACCTGTTCCCATCATGCCTTCCATTCTCAGTCAGTCTCTCAGAACACATAAGACCTCAGGATCTACCGCTTCACCCACATCGATCCCTCTGACATGAGCCAGAAAGGACTTAAAACCATCTAAGATGACCCACGGGGAAGATAACCAGCAAGCCGTAGATCTGGAGGGGATGTTTCTCCATGGTGACTGAAAACCAGCTAAATGATTTGGAAATGAGGAGCCTGTTTTGACCCAAGTGTGAGCGACACCTGCTTTGTTGTTGTTTTGTTCCAGTTTCCCCCATGAAGCTGGCATCGGTCGCTCCAGGCCTTGCCCATCTGTCTTTGTTTTAAGATGAATTTGTTTTCACATGTACTGGGTATTCCTCACCGATCCCTGCGCACAAACACTCTGCAAACCTGGCAGAAGCTTTGAATCCAAATCCCCTTAACTTTGACTGGAGGATGCTGCCTTAATTTCCCCTGGTTAAAGACGAGCCGCCGAGGCAGACGAGCTGTCAAGGTAAACACCTGTCCGGCTAGTAAGAGCAGCATTCCAGGAGATCATGCCAATTTATCTCCGCTAACCCTTCCCTCATGTGGGAGTAATTATGCCGGTCTGGAGGCTCCCAGTTTTTCCAGCTCTGCCTGACCGGCCGTCCGCCACTGATAAAGCCAGGCAATCCATTACGCTCACTGTCCCATTCATCACGCTGTGGCGGCCGCTGTGAGATAGGCTAAACGTGCTGAGAAAAAACAGCCCGACCCTTCGGCCCAGACAGACATCTGGAAGTCTTATTAATGCACCGTCCCGCTGAGCAGACCATCTTTGAAGGGTCTGGTAGAGCGATGCTCTTGTGCGGATGCAGCAGGTGCGCCAGGTGGATCTGGGACGTCCCAGAAGAGTAAACCTGCACGCCTTGATCCCATAGACCCCCATAACGATTGAAAGATTTTGCTAAATAAATAAATCAAATCAAATTTACTAATGGCTTCCCCGATCTCATTTGTGTAAAAAGTTGTTGCATGACGAATCTGCATTTTGGCGGATAATAGCCTATCCTGCTTGCCTGTTGCATGGCGTTAATGGATATTTAGCAGGGTTTTTTTTTTCCAACATACAACTGCAGAAGAATCTCAACCTAACCAAATTAAAGGCAGATGAAGATGACAATGCTTGACGACTCTAGACCCGGACAATCTCATAAAGGTGATCCGCAGGACGCTTCTTTGGAGCAGCTCAGTGTTTTACATTTATGTCAGGAAAAGGACCATTTACATCCAAATTTAATGCACACAGAACAAAGCCTAGAAATAGATTTTAGAATATAAACTGCTTAATCGGCCATTTTCAGTAAGATTTAACGTTACTAAATATGTTTGCAAATTGCATGCCTGCTTTTGTGTGTTTAACTTGAATTCCCTGTCCAACTCACTCGTTGATTTGTTTGAAGTCAATTTTGCTATTCTGTTGACAAACATGTTTATAGTGCATTATATTTGACACGTTTATTGCTAGTGCAGCAAAAATAGACAACACAGCCTTTACAAGTAAATCGTGTGTAATGTATCTGGTTGCCATGGCAACCTCACACGCTTGCCGCTGCTCTATGTAATCATAGTAAAAATGGTACATGGAGTGTGAATTCGTACGTTTACAACAGAAATGCTAAAATATATTTAAAAGTTTGGCAGACCAAATCGACTGGCTCGGTTTGGAAAACCATGGAACTGACAGATCAATGAATGGATTCTCAGTAATGGGCAATCCCATCTTCATTACTGCTCATCTCTATTCATTTCTTCGGACGTTCTGGCAACGTTCCTAATCGATCGGTGCTGGTTCCTCAGAAGAACAGCCAACAAAAGGAAGGACATATGAAGAAGCTTCCATAAAAGAAACATGCTGGACGTTTGATGAAAATGGTGTGCTGGTGAGAGCAGCAACACTGACTGTGATAGTTACACACCACACAGTCAAACACACAAAAGGACAGAGAAAATATTTGGACTTAGAGATCATATTAAATCAGAGCCACACCAACTACTGATACAAAAAAAAACAAAAAAACAAAACATGAATCCCATGTGTGAAGCTGCTCTTCCTCTAATAGGTTGAGCTTCATTAGTCAGTTTAATTGTTTCAGTGGGGTCTAATCGCTGAGAAACTCCATAAGGCCGTCACATCTGGGAGATGTCTGCCTACAGCTGCATTACATAATGAAGAGTAATCGACAGGAAGATTCACATTTACCCGTCATCTGGAAGTTTTGTTAACAGGTAAAGGTGATCGACTGTGGGTCCTGGTACTGCAACCGGTGCTGTCAGACCAGAAACAGGTCAGGCTTCAACACCATGGTCATCAGATTTGATATTATTACACCTTATTATTACATTATTACAAAAAGATTATTACAATAATCACAAGCTGTCCATTACACATTTCAATGGTGTGATGCAGCTGAAATTATGCAAGAAACTAAAAAGCCATTCACATGATCTTAAACACACTGTATTTCACTTTTACACATTAGTCTAAAGCTGGTTTCATTACTGAACTATGAAGGGCTAATTGAGTTACCACAAGTGCAAGATTTTCAAAAGAAAGACCAAATATCAATCTGAGTATTTAATCAGTGAGTTTAATGATCTTAAAGAGTGGGAAAGTGAAATGCAAGCAAGCAGCTGTATGAGATGTACATCAAGACACTTTATTCATCTATAGTCTGGTAAGAACCTCACATTGTAGGAACCGCTTTGAATTTTCTGAAGAAACTCCAAAGAAATGAAATACGAGTAAGGCAGAGAGCGCTGTGCTCAGTTGAAGGTAACTAGAGTATCTGTTCCATTCACACTGCATATTTTTAGACACAACTTCTGGTTTCTACTAAATCTTTACAGAATCAAATGTTACCCCAGAGGGTTAAAAAAATAATAATAATAGTGATGTCAAAATTAGCACGTTAACACAGGTGAATAATTTTTCCAGTTTAACAGTTTTAAAAATAATTAATGAAGGGGTGGAGCTATTTGGCCACCCCACTCACAACTGCTGCTTCTGTCACTTTTTTCTGGACAAGAATTGTGTTTATTTAGATGCAAAACAAACAGCAGACTTGCACTTCAATTTCACCTTAGTGCCAGGCGCTAGTCAAACGAGCGTGGAAACGGTACTTCAGCAGAACATCAGCGAGCTGCGTGATGAGATGCTGTCAGGTCACATGTCAGTAAAAACTAATTTTCCTGTCCTGTCAGCTGTTATACTGTCATCGTAGCGTGCTGTAGCCTGCATCATTTCATATCAAAGCACGAAGGAAACTACGAGCATGCGTGTCAGATCCGCATCACATTCAGCACCGGCAGCTCTTAAAGTAATAGCAGTCAAATAACCTAATAACCCAGCTGCTAATCAATGAACAAAATAGAAAAGAGGAAAATCAATAACTATTGTAGCTTTAAGGATTCATCTATTTTAATTTAGAACTTAGTGTTGATAACTTTTTTCAATTTCTGTATATTTCCTACTTGCAGAAAGGCACAGAATATAACATTCATAATGGGTTTATGTGAAGATGGTTTTAAGTTCACTTAAAGGAGAAGTTATTTTAAAGTTAAATAAATATTAAAATTGATAGCTCTCAACTATACTGTAATGTTGAATGGCTAGTCAATGGTTAAATATTAGGAAAAAAGAACATTTTCCTAGTAGTATTGGTAAAAAAAAGACGCCATTAAACAAATAATAAAAATATACTGTCTTTATGTTGTTTCAACATTAATTTGAAGATAGAATGTGAAATTATTGCAATATAAAAGTATATTTAAAAACTTTAATGTTAGGTGAGATTAATCGCAATTAATAAAAAAAAAGTGCAACTAATTAGCTATTTTTTTTAAAATAGATTGACAGCACTAATAAATAATACTGTATATAATATTACAAATACTAATAAATAAATAAATCATTACAAATCAAATTTAATTTATCATCTCATAGGATTAGGAGCACTCATGAAAACTAGTAATAATCAATTGCATTCATTTATTGATTTATTGAATTGACTGAATTTGAATTTTTTTGCTTGATGTGTGCAGATCACTTTCTCAGTTTGTTCTATTACTTCATAATAAACAGAACTGAGCATGAGAAGTTCCACATGTTAACATCTCACCGTGTGAGCTGGAACCTGCTCCATCTTGGCCGCTGGAGTTCCAGGTCGCGGGTAGAACTGGTTGATGAAGAGGCTGGGAAAGCGGTACTGCCTCACGAGCTCCATCGTCTGCTCAAAGTCCTCCTCCGTCTCTCCTGGGAAACCGCAGATGATGTCTGTGGCAATAGTGATGCCTGGAACCCTACAAGAGACAGACACAAGAGACACAGTGTTTATTTCATCATTACACGAGAAGTGTTACATAAAAAACATCTTTTAGCACTTGAGTATCCTCATGAGAACAATCCTACACTGCATTTGGGCCGGTGTGGAAACTGTCTGTGCAACACAATGCAGTCACTGCAGCTAATGAAAGTGTTCGCGTGTCTACCGGCCTCCGCTCCAATTAAATTGCCAAGGAATCGGTTCATTGATTTCTTTGTGCATGCGCTCTGCGATCATTGACCTTTAACCGACAGGAAATAAAACAATCTGGAAGCTGGCTTCCGAGCGAGCGGCTCTACTGACAGGAAGTTCATTGTGGGCAGTACTAGACTCATTCGTCATGTGTCAACTTTTGAAAACATGGACAGCATTCATCAGCCAATAAAATGCATGAATCCTGAACAGGAAGAGCTCAGATGATTTAATTTACCTAAATATCTAAAACAGGCTAGAGATAAAAGCTGATGTGTAAAATTTCTGTTCTTACTGGACATCTGAAACACTCATGAGGCAATGGTGCTTGATGGCCTGAACATGTGGAGGAAATGACTAAAATTACTGTGCCATCAATGAAACATAATCACTCTATTTCCTGATATCTGGTAGATCTTCTTTCCTCATGATATTATTCCACTATCCAGCCACACTGCTTTCGTAACTCTCGCCTCCACACATTTATCTCCACTTATTGGCCAAGTCCACTGTAATGTCAATTCTTAGGGTTCTCTTTATATTTCTGGCAGATTACCCCGACCTGTTGATATAGTTTGAATGCTGGCCTTCATTAATATTCACAAGGACCTGTAGGCATGTGTCTCGCTCCTCCCAAAGGAAGAGTTACTGGTGGGTACAGTACGGTGGAGGGGGTCCAGGTGTTAGCAGGGCATGCCAATATGAAATCGGTTGCTTTATTCCCCTCTCATTTCTTGTTTGCCTCGGAGACTCCAATCCAAACAATAGGCTTTAGTACCAGAGGAAATTCATGAAGCCGTCAGAAAAAGCCTCCCCAAGCTCTGCCAGCAGCAACTTCTATAAAAAACAATCAAGTTACTCGACCCACAGCCAATAAGATGGAAGTCAGTCAGTTCTAGGATATATGACCAAAAGGGGTTTTGGTGTCGATGGAGCAGTGCGGAAAAAACATCCATCCAATCATTCCATTAGAAAGAGGATATTTGCCAGAGAATGACTGAAAAAAAGAAAAAAAAAAAACAACAACAACAGAACAAACAGAAGACCAACAAAATCAATAAGTAAACATTCTCCTACTGAACACTGTTGTGCACTCAAGAATGCCTTCATCTGTTGAAACATGTAATGTCCTGAGACTAGTTAAGGCTACTGCTGGTTTTATCCAGTCTTATCAGCTCCTTTCATCAATGGGACACAAAGAAAGAGCATTTTTTTGTAGAATCCACTGGTCATTTCTTTCCATCATGTGAATGAGTGGACACCAAAGCTTTCAAGCTTTAGAAAGGACACACAAACGCCATGAAGCTATCAAGTGTTGACACCTACATGTCTCTCTCCATGACATCACCTAAGATGAACCAGAAGGCAAAGAGAGACAGCACTGAGTTCATTTCAAAATGGACAGAAAAGAAAACCTTTTACAACATTATTTTAGTCAAGGCACTGTTTTTGACATGACACTGTTCAGGCATTAATCTCATTTGGTTCTGATCAAATGATTCTGATTCACTACTGAAACAAGTGCGTACAGCCCTTCCTTAGGAAATACATCTGTGTTAGTTCAGGACATAATTGATCTGAACATCTCAGGGTGACACAATAGCAAATGAGAGGTGCATTAGAGGAACAACGACTCCTCATCTTCCAATCTCAAGTGAAGAAGCCTTGATAGCTCATCAGAAAGCTCTGCACTAGAGAGCCGGCGTGACAGGCTACTTCCCTCTAAATCCATAATTTCTGTGGAGAAAAACAGACTAAAGAAAAGAAGAAAAAGAGCGACTGAATTGGATCCTCTCTAAAGCGAGCAGACTCTTTCGGCGTCTGCTATCCCACAATGGTTGCCCGTGTGTGCTGGCAGATGGAGGCCCTTTGATGCTTTGTTGGCTTGTTGAACATGATTGCACTCCGTTTTTGGGCTTATTAGAAAGCATCGCTCCCGGGACACGGTCACAGCCCACGGCAGCTCCTGTAGTCAGTTACGGCCAAGCGTACGCCGCAGACCTGAACTACAAAACACTGACATGAAAGGCCGAGGTCTCGACCTGGAGGAGGTCCAGAAGTGCAAATGTTGCAAAGCAGTGAATGAAATGCATTGAAGGAATATAAATAGCAGCTGCCACAGGAACTGCTTTCACAATGACTATCCTAGAAGCTTGAATAGCACATGTTGGCAAACAAACACGGCCTTGTTTGTTAATCAGCCACCCAATCAGAAACGCACACACCAACCAAGCGGACCCTGATTGTTTGGCCATTTTATGTGAACCGTGGCGCCAAAAGAGAATGAGAACATTTAATCGCAAACAAAGTAGCCAGAGTGACAAGTGGCGCATTGTTTGAGAGTATGTGAGCATTAACGAGCCTCTAAATGTTCAAAGGCCGCACGAAACAACCAAGAAGTGCACAAATAATGGCTTTAGCACACGAATAAGGGCACATTTCTCAGGAAGAAGCAATGCAGCCGAGCAACCCCAGTTACAGAAACTTGACGCTCAGCTGAATCGAATGAAAAGAAACAGGAGACCTGAGGCTTGGTCTCTGCTGCTCTGTCTCCAGCTCTGCTTCAGAACGGACAGTAATAAGATCTTCATTAAGCTTGGAGAGGTCCCACTATGTGTTTTGGGGTCAAGGTTTGGTGGATGGGTAAAACAGTTTCTCCTGTATCGCTCAGCCCATCTGTCTCTTGTGCCAGAACCTTTTGGCCCCTGTTCCTATGTTGGATCCAATTACAGTCTGCCATGAAGCTGGAAGAAGCTCGTCCTCATGGCTGGAGCACCATTACCCTGGGTCAATGGCAGGTTTTGCAAGAATAGCTCAAGTAAGCTTTCTCAAAAACACTGCATGATGTTCCCTATAAATACAGTATGTACCTTCATTGTGTTTGTGTATTGAGGGTGCTGTGATATATAGATGGACCAGTGAGGATTCTAAATGAGACTTTGTCATACTCTAATGATCTCAGGCTTGGGCAGGACCAGCCGATTCCCCACAGAAAGCTCCTGTTCATCAGCTGGAATCAGACCTAATGAAGGATGATCTGCCCATTTCACTCCTGACAGCGTAACATTACGTGCTTTGCATTTTGCGTAGAATCTCAATCATACTGTAAGTAAGGAATGCTTAAAAATATGAAAACAATAAATGCAGACAGGGACATCTGAGTCAAATACTACAGCATTGTATGGCCTTTTCTATAGTCCAGACTTCTTTAAGTTTTTTAATAATGAATATTCAAAATCCTTGGAGGGAAAATGTTATTTTTACTCGATATATCCTACTGAAAAATAAATATACTAAAATGTATTTGAAATGCATTTACTTCATGTTAAGTATACTACAAGTACATTTACATATTTAAGTGCTTAATAAAAATTGTACTTTTAATATACTAAACTGGTATACTTAAATTCTGTTAAACTGGAACAACTAATTTTGTGCTTAATGCACTTTAATTGCGCAGAAGTAGTGCTGTACTCCAACTAAAGACATACTGAAGTATATTTGACTGTGCTAAAATGGAACTATTGTAAGTATACTTCAGCAACACTTTAAATATCTCACATTTAAAGAATGATATTGCTCAAAAATCATACAATCCTCATCAATATTGGCATTACGACACATTTTAGGCTGAATGTGCAGTGTACACAAATAGTATTCCAAATAAAGTTTGATTATAATTTTTATACAAGTAATTCTTGAGAGATGTGCCAGTAAATATGCTAATAGATCTGAACTATACTTAGTATGAAATGAATGTATTTTAAATATATTACTTTTTGACTAGGGTAGTGTAATGAATTGGAGTGTTTGAATGGAAGGCATGCGATCCTGGATGAATCCAGATCCTAGTGTTGTCTTATGCTGCATGCTCTGACTGTCCTTGAGAGCTTCACGCTTGATCGAGCCAGGACATCGGAAATAGACACAAGCAAAGCTGGAACTTTCATAAAATTAATCTATTCCAGCATACAGAAGAGACGAGAGGTCCTTCAACTAACTTCCCTTCAGGTAATGTGTGATGAGTCCAAGCTCATCTAAGAGCAAACAACAGAATTCAGCATTCAAACACACACTGTGCTCACACTGCCTTTCACTTCCTGTGTTTACAATTCATTCCTACCTGCACTTAAACTCGCTGCAGAGCGAGTCCCAGTGGGGCTTAAATCCATTTAATTAAAACCTACTGGATATCGTCAAACTTTGAATTAGATTGGCAAGTGTGGGGTTAGAAGGCTTCATGAGAAGAATTCACTCTCGGCAGTGAATTATTCTAATTTCTTTGTTTGCGGAGGCTCTGAAGGTGTGGGCCGGCGTAATATCCTTCTCCCGGCGTGAAGCTGCTTTCAGAGGTGTGTATTTACACAACAGATGTACGAGAGCGCTCGGGATAAAAATGAAGGCGCAAACAACGGGACAACTCAGCTAAAATAAAAGGAGCAGGGATAAGAGGAGGCGAGGCAATCTGTGAGGGTAAACATTTACTCATTCATGCAGCATAGCAGAACCCGCTACTCATTTGTGGGCCGCAGCGTCCTGCGTCTCTGCCCAGCTCAAGTGGAGCGGGCCACGCTGTGAAGTGGAAAACTGGAGCCCATCGACACTGCTGTGGGTGGAGGACGAAGTGTGGATAGTAAGCAACTGATCTGCCTGAAGAGTCTCTTCAGAGATGGAAAATAATAATGGGAATGTGGCATTCAATTCACAGAAAATAAACCTTTTAATTTCAGTCTCCCGGTAGCGGAGTGATATAATATATTACGCCGGTTTTACTAAACAGCGCATATTAGTGCGAGAGCACAATTCCAAAACAGCGCTGATGGGCATGAAAATTTCCACGGGCGATGTACTAACAACGTGCAAATAAAAGAACACAGACGCAACATCTCATTTACATATCGACCAACACAATATACCAAGCGCAGCAAAAATTAGAACAGCCACAAATAAAGAACAAAGAAATAAAGAAGCCACAGTACAATGAAAAGAACCGGAGGCCAAAAAATTAAGGGTTGCAAGAAGTTTTGATAGAGCTGGTATTGCGTGACTCCTAGTTGAGGGTTCCAAATCGTCTTTTATTTCCTGAAGCAAATTAAAAATAACATGGCTTGGCAAACAATACTTTTGTGTTCTTCTTGCATTCCAAATAATTTACGTGTGGAAAAAATCCTCTCCCTTCTACCACGCACTCTGCTCTTCGCGGTGCCTCCTCCTAGCAACAAATCGCAGCCATTTCAAGCGCTTTTTATGGGCGTTAAATAATTTCACGAATGCCAGTAATCTGAAGAGTGCAAACATTAGTAAAATGCGTTGCATGATTCATTTGAATACTCTCCTCCCATAAATTTTGTTTCTAAAATAAGGTCAGGCACAAAAACAACAGTGTTTTCAGTGCTAATTCTTCACTGCACGTCTTTAGTAAAACCTGACTATTTTAATGCCAAAAGATGGTTTGCGCTGGCGCAAGCAGTTAGTAAAACTGGCCCTTAATTTTTATTGTTTAATTAATAACTGTGAGTGTTATGACTTTACCATCATATAACACTCACAGTTAATCATTAAAATACT
>JAUZSZ010000353.1:25854-37062 GCA_034780575.1 Labeobarbus marequensis
AATTTGTTCTTGTTTAATGTAAAATTCTTTACATTATTCTACAGTATTCTTTAAAATAAATGTTTTGTTTTATAAAGCAGTGATATTCATACATTTTTCAGTGTGGTCTAATACGTTTTGGGGCAACAATATTATATAATGTAATAATAAATAAATAAAAAAAAACATAAAAAATAAAATAAAATAAATATTTTCTAAATAAAAAAATAATGAAATCACCAAGTAAATATTTCTTTAATTTTAGGAATGTGTTTAAAAAAAAAAGTAGAGCGAGAGAGAGAGAGACTGATAGATAGATAGATGAAATAATCTAAGAGTGAAACTATGTTGTTGGTTATGGACGTAATAGAGGACGTGATGAAAGCATGGCGTGAGATTATCTTAGTGTTGAGCCACATGACAGGTTAATGTTGGAAACCTGAATTTCTGCCTAGGCTGCGCTTCAAGTGCACTGCTCTTCATGTTGCGTCTAGACAGCTACAGTGCTATCTGTTTCAGATTTCTGCTCCTGTAAAAGGCATCTCAGTTGGGCGCTACACGTGTAATTGATAGCTGTATTGCAGAAGAACTGAGCAGGTTTGCACTCACTGTGTTGTCGTTGGTCTTTCCGGACAGTATGGCCCTGGCCTTGGCTTTGGTCAGGGGGAAGTACTTCAGATAGGACTCATAGAGATGCCTGGCCAGCGCTCTGAGATCAGCCGATTCGGGATGCATGTGGTCCACGTCTGTGGAGAACTCCGCCAACAGCTTCACCTTCTCGGCTTGGGGCATCCGACCGAAACGAATGGCTGGGAAAAAAACAAACAAACAGACAGTTGAAAACCCCCAAATCCCAGATCCATCACGTCTTGGGTCTGTAGGGACATTGTGTAGGAGTTGAAGACGGGGAGTTTGTTTTCAGCATTTCAGTATGTTAGCACGGGTCATTACGACCGCTTCAAACAGCCCTCGATGCTTTCATTCTGACACTAATCTAGAAAACTGAGCGTTTATGCTCTGGGAATATTTGATAAAAAGTTCTCAAATATATTTGTTTTGACCCAATTAGTATGGTTTGAATCGTATTGATATAATTTCAGACATTTAGTACATTTAAGTATTATATAATAATTAATTGATTGTCCATAAGGCTTTATAGATGGAACCAGAGTCCTTTAACTTTTGTCATGTTAATGAGAAAGCTAAACAATTCAAGATACAACAATAAAATGTACATGTGACAGTGAGTCCCTTCAGTAATCATATCTTCATGTTTCTCTATCAGATACGCTCCCTGATTTCACATGTAATAATTACCGACAGAACAGGACAGAGTCTTCTGTACACAGCCTACACTGAAAAACTACACTTTGGACCAACTAACTAACTAAATACTCTGATTTGTTATAGGTAAATTTTCTCAAATTATATTTATCATTTGGTTCAAACCTTAAATTTTGATAATCATTTTTGTTTTCCAAAGACAAAAACATGTATATAAAGTAAAAAGATTATTTATTTAATAATATTTTCTTTGGACATAAGCAAAAATGTTACTTGATTTAGGTCATATATATATATATATATATATTATAATGATATTATATTATAATATAACTATACATTATAATTATATAATTTGTATATTGAATTATAATTATATTATTTTACAGTCTTCACTTAAGATAAAAATAAAAAACATTTCGTTAGTCGATGTTTAGTTTAGTTTACAAATAGATACAACTTTGAAAGCACTGTTATGTTTAATAGGACGTCTTTTTAAAATATGCATAATATTTTCTGTTATGTACTAACAAGTGGCTATTTACAGTTACTTTTTATTTTATTTAATTTTTTTCTCTGGGGAGTGTTATTTGCTTTTAGACAAACTGAACAAAACAGGTTTAAACTTTTGATCTGACCAATATAAAAATGCTCTTTAAATATGCTTGTTTAATGTTTTTCAGAGTATAATATAAACGAGCGTTCTTTAAAAAGCGTCCTTTTCCAGGGAAATACTAAATAAAAGCATCTGTGTTTGGAATGATGTAACAGTGTGTAAAAGAATGGCAGGATGTAGTTTATGAGTGAAATATTCCTTTAAGATCTGAGATGTATCATTACTGGTTACTCATTACAATATGCACGGAAACGTCACAGCGATTCTTTATGATGATCACATGACTGGCCTGACGTTTACACAGCTCCTAATCTAACAATGCCATCTAATGGTAAATGAATCTGTGCACTGTAATCTAAACTTTGCGAAAGCTCTGACTATTTCCACTGAATCTAGGACGGCCGGCGTGATCAAAGGCAACAGAAACAAGGACATAACTAGCCGTAAAACCATCTAACCATTCTGTGCATGAAGCTGAAAATAAGCTGAATGTGAGCTCTCACAGACTTTAACAACTGCTGAAATCTACATTTTTAAGTGCCTTACGATAAACCTGGGCAAGTTTTCAGGCCAATCAGACAGGAAACGTGAAAAAGTGCCCTCAATTTAATATACGAAGTGAAACTCTGTATACATTTATTTACCCATGAAAACATTTCTAAATGTTTGATCAGGATTGTCTGATTTCATTATTTGACTTGGGGGTTGGAGAGCATTTGTGAAGGTGAGGTCTGACGTTTGTAACTTTCGAGCCAGAACAGCAGAAGTTATCTAATATTCGTAATGGTAGGAAGTAAACAGTTTCTTTCATGTATTTGCCCCAACTTGCTGATTGCTATGACGTGCGCATTACTATCACACCTTTTGTAAACTAGTGCATGCCGAACTGCCTTTCTCCCACTGAACGGCTTGGCTGGAGGCCAGAGCGAGTGACACAGCATGTTTGTGGCAGCCTGTCCACGCGTTCATGAATCATTGATAAAAGACACAGGCAGCCAAATCCCAACCAGATTCCAACCAACCCCTGCAGAGAGAGGGAGCGAAGGGAGGAGGGAAAACAGAGCAAGCCAATGGAAACGCGGCCAGCTGATAACGCTAAACTTGACTGACCTCTCTGCGCGCAGCATAACACCTGCAATTAACCACAATACGCTCAGAGACGCTTAAACACAGCGCAACTCAAGAGCCTGTTTGCACGAGCCTTCGGGGAAAGAATCCGGAATAAGAGGTTTAAACAGAATGGAAAAGAGGAAATGAAAGAATTAAACGGGAGGGGAAATAAAGAAAAAAAAAAGGAGAAGCAAAACAAAACCATACATGTAAACATAAATATAAATAATTATCTTAAGTTGATTTCATGTATTATTTAGCAGGTAGGTTAATCAGAGCCTTTAGGACAAGAATGTGTCATAAATGCTTAAAAATAAATAGAAAAGACGAAATGAAAGAATTAAAGAAAAGAAATCAAAACAAACAAAAGCCATAGATGTAATTTTAGCAAACCATTTTAGCAAACTAAAACCATAGATGTAAACATAACAACTACAAAGCTTTGAAGAAAAAACAACCAAATAAAAGAGAAAAACAAACAAGCAGACTAAAACATTACATACAAAACACTGCAAACTGTACATTTAAAAAAATATTTATATATAAAAAACATATGGATTTTCTTTACTTTTTTAATCTCATTTTATAAGAACCTTTAAGAAAATAATCTGTAATAGAAATGCTTAAAACTAAAGGTGTGATGAAGGAGAAAATGAAAGCATTAAAAAATAAACAAAACAAAATAAATAATAATAAAAATAAATAAAAGAGAAAAAAACAGGCTACCAAAAATAAAACTTTACATTTAAACATAAATATATATATACATTGGGATTGTCTTTATATTTATTCTCTTTTATGATAGCCTATAGGAAAACATCTGTAAAAAAGTGCTTTAAACTAAACATAAAAGAAAAAAAGATATTAAGAATTTTAAATGAAAATAACAGAATAATAGATAAAGTAGACAGACAGATAGATAGATAGATAGATAGATAGATAGATAGATAGATAGAGAGTTTATCAGCTGATGCTAATGACATGTGGTGTTCCACGCTGAGGTGTTTAACCAGGACTTGTGCGGTTGCAGGGTTGCAAGTAAGGTGTCACTTTGCCTTTAAGCCCCAAGGCAACGAACACACACACACACACACGCAAGCACACACACACACATACACACACACACACACACACACACGCAAGCACACACACACACACACACACACACACACACACACACACACACAAGATCTCTGCACGTTCTGAAAGACATGCCACATATGTTGCAGCAGGAGACCACACAAAGGAAACAACAAGGCATCCGAGGCAGAGCACAGTTGTCTCAGAGCGTAGCATTGAAAGAGTCTGCCTCGAGTGGTTCAAACAGAAACCAATTCTCTGAAACAGCAGGGCCTTTCTCGTGAGCGCGGGTTCATGCTCAGCTCACCGTTGTGTGACATGCCCACCATCAGGCACTTCTGAAAGCGACAGTACTGGCACTTGTTGCGACTCTTCTTGTGGATGCGGCAGTGCAGGTCGCAGTGGTCGTAGACCAGCTTCAGACGAATGGTTCTGCGGAAGAATCCCTGCCAAAAAGAAAAGGAATGTCATTAGGAAGGAAGGGGAAAAGGCTTTCCTGATGCCTTGTTAGAATTCTTTAAAAAACATATCTGATCTATTCAGCTCATTGTCAAGAAGCACAATAGACCTGCGGCCGAACGCTGAACAGCTGCCACTAACGATTACAATGCTATCATTTTTGGTAAAGCCTGTTGCATTAGTTAGAGGAAAATTTCAGCCCAAATGAAACTCCTGCCATCATTTATTCACCTTTCAATGAAAACCTTCTTACTCCTCAAAAGAAAGCATAGTCACAGCAGGAATATTAGGCTGCTGTCACTTTAAGAGCCGCAGGGATCCAATTTACGGTCACACATGTATTTTCATTTTTAACGCTTTAAGTTCATTTATTACATAACCGACGGGGGCTTACGTGAATAATTACTAAGCACCGAATTTTGACACATTTTTGTGTGTATTTGTCCATTTAGGCGCACACTTTCTGAGTTAAAAGATGACTTTTCTGTTCCGTCTGTGTGCAAATCCTGAGGAACAGTGCAAGTTCTTTTTCGTGCTTTTAAAAACATGAATATATCTAATCAGTTTAAATAAATCATGCACGTCCCATTTTACAAAAGTCATGTTACATGATTGTACTTATTTTCACGTGAAATTGGGCTTTTATGGACGAGTGAAAGCGCACTGCTGAAAAGAGAGAGGAATGAGGCACAATAATCATTTTATCTCGATTATTGTATTTTCATAATCGTTGGAGGCAGGAATCAAAATCAAAACTTTATATTGATTAATTGCTCAGCCCTATCTTGATCTTTAAAAACTTTTAATAAACAGGGAAAATTAGCGTGAGACTAAAATGGGTTAAGACATGTTTTCTGGGGTGTTAAATAATGGTGCAAATACTAGCAAATGCAAACCTTAGTAAATCACCTTGCATGATTTATTTAAACAATAAATCATGCAAACTACAAAAGCAATAAGGTCAGACGAAGGTTGCAACTTTCCAGCGCTATTTTTTGCCTCTGTGTGTCTTTGGTAAAACCTGAAAGTAGAGCGTATGACTTGACTGCAACAGTGCTATAGCAGATTCATGTGAGGAACAGACGGAAATTGAAACCTTTATTTCCTCACTAGCGCTCCTTCACATGTTCATCAGTTTATGAAAGCAGTGACAACGTCTGAACAAACCATGCTTTTGAGTGAATTAGTTGATTAAGTTGATTAAGCTGATTAAGTACAAAACCTGAAAAAAAAAAGATCTGTCCCGAGTGCAATGATTTGGCAGCGGTAACAGAGGAAGATGGATAACACAAATTTATGCCTGTTCCTCAAAGAAAGTTTCTGTATGACTTCAGAAGACTTTTATTAGTGGTGCTTGCCCAAGCCGAAGCATCACTGATTCACTATTATTATCATCTCACATTATACTTCTTCTTCCGTACAAACTTCAGCGCGTAACTCATCCCGCACCATTTGTCACAGACTCATGAAAGAGGTGTCAAATCATGCGGATTAGTGAGGAGAGGTGAGCTCTGACTTTTATAAGCGATCGGGCATACGATGATCGTACAGTGGGCGAAAAATCGGCCGAAAAATCCCATAGACTTTGCATTGCGGCCAAGTTTGACGGGTCGTAGCGCAGAGGGAGAATTTCACAGAAACATGAGGGTCACCACATTTGAAGAGGCTGTCAAGCTGTGCGAGAACATACTCCGCAGTGGGGTATAAGGTGTACCCCTGGGGTGCAAGAGCCCTCCAAAGTTGCCCCATAGACATTCTATGGTGAGGGACGGCCCATGAAACAGCATCTGAACACATATGTTTTTCCTACTATGGTAATTTACATAGGAATTTTACATTGAACATAACTCTGCATCACAATGTTATAGAGACATGGGGGTGGGCTCATTTTACTCAGGCAACCAATCAGAATCTAAGGATCTCTGTGAAGCTATCAAGCCACGCCCTAGCAACCATTTACAGCACCCTAGCAACTGGTCCCATAGAATGCCATTATAAAAGGCCCAGATGGATATCTTTGGATCACAGTGTCATAGAGATATGGGGGTGGGCACATTTAAGTCGGGGCAGCAAACAGCCAATCACAAATCACCTTCACCACTTCCTACCCATGCCCTAGCAACCATTTAGAGCACCCTAGCAACTGATCCCATAGACTGCCATTATAAAAGGCCCAGATGGATATCTTTAGATCACAGTGTCATAGAGACATGGGGGTGAGCTCGTTTGACTTGGGGCAGCAAACAGCCAATCATGACTTACCATCGACACTTCCTAGCCACACCCTAGCAACCACTGTCAAGCACCCTAGCAACTCAAACCCAAGGAGGCATATCTTCAAATCTGAATGTCATAGAGACATGGGGGTTGGTTTATATCATTCATACTGACAAGCAGATTTTTGAGTATCATCATTGGTCACTGCCAAACCACTCCCTAGCAACCATTTATCAAGACCTATATCTTTGCATCAGAAGATCGTATTTACATGAGAGATGGTTTTTTTTGGCTCATCCTAGCAAATAGGACTCACAACATGCTACACATGCTACCAGTGAATATCTACATGCTAATAGTGATTAGCTAAGTACTAAATCACGCAAAAAAAAATTATAGGTAATTATTAAAATACAGTCAAAACTAAATTTATTCAGACACCTTCAACATTTCTCACATTGTCACAGTTTATTCACTGTAGTTTAGAAAATGGTAATAAAATATGAAAAGAACTCAGAGTTAAACTGTCAGAACAAATTCATCTTGATAATGACAATTGATAATGATTTTGGTTTGACTGTATGATTAAAAAATGTCAAAATCTGCTATCATCATGCTAACAATATGCTATAATCATGCTAGCACTGCTTAGCTAAGTGCTAAAACATGTTAACACATGCTAGGATTGCCTACCTAAGTGCTAAGACATGCTAATAGCATGCTAAAATCATGCTAATAACATATTAACTGTATTAGCATAGTGGAAAACATATCAGCATCTTGCTAAAAACATACTAATGACATGTTGATAGTGTTATCGATGTTAGCATCATGTTAACAACATGGTAATCATATTGGCATATTGCTAGCATACTGCTGACAAAATTAACATGTTGTTAACATGATGCTAAAACGATTAGGGTTACTATTAGTGCCTAGTGCTGAGTTTTGTCATGGAAAGCACTACACATCTAGGCTAGTTACTAGGGGTGACCCCGAATAGTCTATGTTTTGATGCTTCGATATGAGAAGTCTGATTCGACTACCAATTTCTCAGTCGAATAATCACGGGGCGTTATGATCATGGCATTTTGACTCTATAGGGGTGCTCAATGTCTGATTTCACATAGAACTACCGGTTTTCTCCCAATAAGTTAATATACAGCCTATTAAGATAATGCTGTAAATAAGAATCTGAAAAGAAGAAAGCTTTAAATAAATATTTTAACGTGCGTGAATAAATCCAACCACCCCTATAGATTTAAGTTTCACTTTACATAACCCATGACTGACAGGAGCATCTTGGCGGCAGGGATTTAAATCTTTAACAAGACTCAAATCCAAGACTGGATTTTTTCAATCAGGTAGGGTACAAGTGATTTCAGACACATCAGAAATATTTCAGCCGGTTTATATATCGTGTATATGATTTATCTCGTATTAGATGCATTTGGTTGAGTTGCGCTGCAGTAAGCGCTTCATTGTAGCCTACTATACGGTGCTTATCTCTTCAGTGCGCAGCGCGAGCACTACAAACAACAATATATATATGCATAATAACTATGACTGAGACTGTCATATACATAACATTATAATGAGAAAACTGTTGTAATAATACGCTGAGTTTAGTTGCCGTGTTTCTGCACGTTGTTGTGAGAAGATCGCGTCCACAAAATGAGTTAACTCAGAGCCGAGCAGACACGTCTATAAGTCATAATATTAACATTATGTTGTATAAATAACGAAATGTATTCTATATGAGATAAATGATAAGTTAAATCTCATTGATTATAAACCTGCTATGAGACGCTTCATTCTACTGGTCATCTTCAGCGCACATGGCTCAAAGCGAAAATGCAGAAGATTAATAACTACTATCATTTACATAATGTTATAATGAGAGCACAAAAATGTTGTAAATTCTTGGGTTTCGCTTACGTTTAATGTTATCTTTTAATCAAAACATAAAACATTATCTGCGAGGCGTGTTAACGTCAGTAGCCTATTTATGACTGTGGAATGTAATGTATTTTGTCCCCACCCCCAAACATATGATTCGACTACCAGTCGACTATTGGCAAAGATTCGGAAATTCCGATTCGACTATGAAAATCCTTAGTCGGGGACACCCCTAACAGCCTACAAGAGTATAACCATACATGTCAGGGGCCCGTACCATGATGGTTGCTGAACAAACTCAGGGTTACAAGATTAGTTTTTTTTGAGTTGACAAAACCAAACCAGTCCAATCGGGCTTCGTTGGTACCATGAAGCTGATCATCAGCATTCTCTGTCAACTCAGGCTTGATCCTGACTTAATGGAGCATGTGCACATATAAGTGTGACATCAGTAATGAACAGCCAGTCACATGCCTTGAAACTGTGATTCACTTCTTGTGAGAGAGTCAGTGCTATTCCCTACCGAAGATTAAACAATATAAGAATTTAAACACATTTACAAGATGAAACGATCTATCCACGAAAGAGGGAAACTTAAAGAAAACATCTTGCCATATAAGTGCAAGTAAAAGTTGTAAAGTTAGTTTATAGAGTTGATAATATCTATAGGTATAAAAACACTTAAAAATCTAATCTAATATGTAGTCATGTTTAAAGCTATTGATTCTAAAACATATTTATATTGCATTTTATATATGTTTATATTAATTTAAAATAAAAGCTTAATTGCTATTAAACTAAGCTAATTTTTGTAATGGATTAAGGGTATAATTCTATAAATAATATAAAATAATTATAAAAAAAAAATAAGACAATTTTAGCTTTAAAAATGTTTTACTATGTAGTGTCCCTTACTTTGGAGTAAGAAAAACTGGGGGAGTGGCTTTATTGCGTTAGAGATGTTTCACTTTGCTTGAAGCTGATTGGTCAAATTTCGGTTTGAGATTGTCATGAATCCGGTCTATGAATTTCCGTTCACTCACCACCAGAGGTCACCCACTCTCCATATTGTCTCTCACACTACACAGACTGTTACACTTACACTGGACTTCAGTTCCCACAATCCATTTCACTCTGATTACGCACACGGCTGCAGCCAATCACACTCTCTACATAAGCCATGGACTTCCTCTCTCTCACGGCCGAGTATTGTTTAGCATTTATCACTCTTCTAGCGATAGCTACTTAATGGAGCCAGTTCCTGGTCTAGTTCCTAGTTCCTAGTTTAGTCTAGTCTTGCCTTGCCTGTTTTCCTGTGTGAAGATCCTTGCCTGTGTATTTTGGCTTGCCCTATTGTCTTGCCGTTTGGACTCTGTTTGCCCCTGTCTGGACTATTGTTTGTATTTGCGGATTGCCCCTTTTGTCAAGCCCTCTGGATTCTGTTCGCCAATCGAAGTCCCACGCTTTTTCTAGGATTACTCTTTGTCTTGCCTGTGTTGTACCTGTTTGCCATTGTCTGAACCTTGCCTGTTTTATGACCAAGTCTCTGAATATGCCTTGCACATGGATCCACACATCTCACTTCTTGTTCGCCCCATAACAGAAACATGAGGGAAAACTAGGTCATGGAGAGCACATTGGGTGGAAAACACATGCAGACAGTCCAGGGGTGTGACAGGTTTACAATGAAAATTTAAGGGTTTTTTTTGTTTTTTTTTTAGATTATTATCTACACCATTGGCAAGGCAACACTGACTGCTACACATGAAACTGAACTTTGATGCATTCATCTGATAACTTGTTGAAGTCTATGGTTAAAGCACCACTCAGCCGTCAAAGGCTGCAAATGCATATTGCAGATGCGGTGGCAGCAGTACCCACAGCAGTAAAAAGCTCATTCTGTTTGAGTACCATCTGTATGCATATTAGGTGATTTGTTGTCCATACCTCCTCAGAGCAACTGTAGTCCAGCCATTCTTGCCTATATCGGTCTATTCCAGTTGAACACCTGAAAGGTTATTGATGCATACATTTAGTTGTCAGGAGAGAACAAATGGCTTACCTGAATTCTGCAGAAATACACAGCAGATACTCAGATCTAATGCTGCTACCTTTGTAGAGTATTGCAACACCCACAGCCTGATGTAAGGTTGGACTGGATACATTGTGCACAGGTATTATGATGGAGGCAGGCTAGCATAAAACAGGATACCACGTCTAATGTCAGGGTATAAATCTTTAAATAGTCAAATTCATGAATATTTGTTTTCAATTTGAGCTGTTGTGGATTGTTGTAAAGAAGAGAAGGACAAGCTGTGATCCATTTACTCACTTGGTAAGGGGGTGAACTCAAATGCTGAGCTATTGGCGATCTTTGTTGTGTCAATCTCCACCCGATAGTATTTATAAATAGTCCGTCGTTTAGCATCTGTTGATGACACATTAAGTATTGGTTAAAAGCATAACAGTGTAAATGTACCATAAATTAAATTCATTAACAGTCTCAATTGACCTGGAGACTGTGGAGAAGACAAAAGAGCCATGAAGGCATCAGACAGTCCCAC
>JAUZSZ010000357.1:37239-48109 GCA_034780575.1 Labeobarbus marequensis
GGCACGACATTTCGTTCCACTGTATGTCCCCACATGCAGCGGAATGACAATAAAGCTCAACTTGACTTGACTTGATAATGTTACAAACATGATTGATTGATTATTGCTAATGAGAATATTGGGAGCCTAGTAATAATAGTAACAGTTATAATTATTATTATTATTATTATTATTTATATGTTAAAATATTTAGTTAAAATTATTAAAATATTACTAATACTTTTTGATTTTTGTTGAATTTGGGATGAAAGTTATTTTTACACATTTTTTGTGAGATTCAACTATTTGTGAATATATAATGTTCTATAACTCAGCGTAATTATATCACTGTAAGTGCATTATGTATAATAATTAATATTATTATATTTTTTATTATTGCTAAATATCATTAGCCTATATCTGTATGTACACAGTACTAACACTATGCACACTACTGTATCTGTAGGATCTTTTGCATGCATTACAATATAAATTACCATAATACAAAACTACAAGCTACAACTACAAGCTTTTCTGTTTTTAGATACTGATATTTTTACTTATTTAACATTTGGCTGTGTTCTTTGGATGTACAGTACTACAGAATATTACAGTTATGAAACCTATTTCTGATGATTGACAGGTGACTGACATTTTGCCGTTTTGTTTTAGCCACACCCACTCATCACCACGGCCGGAGCTGCCTGAGATTAAGAGTATATGTCTGCTGCTCAACAGGTATCGACCTCTATCCATCTGTCTGTCCGTCCATCCATCCATCATTTCATCCATCCATCCAACTCTTCTATTTTTCAGTCAATTGATCCACCTGTCAGCCCATTTATGAAGTGCACTCAGACCGTGTTTCTTTAACTCTTCTATCTGTCTTTCTGAGAATTAAATCAATCTGTTTACGCAGAAAGCACACTCTCTCCCTCTCTTTTCCCACTAGGTTTCACATGTTAATGTTGTTTGGCACTACAGTGAATTCCAACTCAGGGTTACTTGAAAAGATTTTGATTTTGATTTGTTAAACCTGCATTACCATTCAAAAGTTAGAGGTCAGTAAGATTTTTTTCATTTCTTTTCTTTTTTTTTTCTTTTATTCAGAAAGGATGCATCAGACACGTTGTTACAAACACGTCTGATGTTACAAAGGATTTATATTTCAAATAAATGCTGTTCTTTTGAACTGTATGTCCATAAAATATTAAATCAGCACAGCTGTTTTCAACTTGGATTCTAAAAATAATTTATGTTTCTTGAGCACCAAATCAGCATATTAGAATGATTTCTGAAGGATCCTGTAGTAATGATGCTGAAAATTCAGCTTTGCTATCACAGGAATAAATGCCATTTTGAAATATATTAAAATAGAAAACAGTTAAATTCGAATAACTTTTCACAATGTTACTAATGTTAAAATTATAGCAACCTTTGTAAAGCATACATTTTTTCAAAAACATTTTTTAAAAAATCATACAGATGGAACATTTTTAGAGAATAAAATAAGAAATTCAATTAAGTAGTTATAGTAAACACAAATTAGTAAAAACAAGTTATAGTAAAAACAAATGTCAATTTAAAATGTCTTAGCTAGTTGAAACAATATCAAGCTGAATACAGTTAAAAAAAATACTTACATAGATAAGGCTTTTGTAGTATATAAACAAAAAGGGTTGGAAAACACTGCTATAACTTCCTCACTTGCTCCTCCTCTGTCATTTCTTCCCCCTCTCTCTCTCTCTCTCTCTCTCTCCCTCTTTTCTCTCTTGTTTCCAGGTGCTGTCAGGATTCATGTTCTCTCACAGTCAGTTTGCTGGCACTGAGTGTTAATTTAACCCCTCACCCTCTCTTTCTGTCAGTGCTCATGTTCATTAATAATAATCCAGTATGTGAGAGAGAGAAAGAGAGAGCATGCTGTGTGCTGTCTTAACCTCTGCCCTCTCTCTTGGAGTCTCTGAGTTCTTGTGTCAAGACGAATCTGTTAGTCCTGCTCAGTCAGGTCTGAACTCCAGTGCCTTAAGTTCAAAGGGCTGAAGCAGGGCTGATGTATTTATAAGGATGGGGAAAACTACATACTAATGAGCTGATGAGTTGAATCAGGTGTGTTACTGTAGATTAGAGAGATAAAATGTGCAGTCATGGGAGGCCTTTAAGACCAAGATTGAGAACCACTGAGCTAAAAAAATAAAAAGAACAAAACAAAATGTAGTAGTTTTGAGATGCAGTTTTAAAAGTTGAACTTAATACAGCGTCCTAAAAAACACAATATGTGTAATAGGACTCATAAAGAAGTTTAACATGCAACTTTTTTAAAGGTTTTTAAAATAAAAGCTTTTTTTTTTTCAGAGAATAAAGCAAAGTAAAATTAAAGCAATATTAAACACCAAAGCTAAAACAAAAACAACAACAATAATAATAATAATAATATATTTCCAAAAACATTTAATTGGATTTTTACAGTTCCATTGTTCTGAAGTCAAAACGGATTATTAAAATACTCTCTGACAAATTTGTATTTTCTGTTCAGCTGACAGAACATCTTTTTTTATCTACCCACTACTAGAATTCAGATTTATTTGTTTATCAATTTCACAATAAAAACCTATTTATTTTGCATTCACAATAAATGCTGATTTTTTTTGTTCACAATTAATGATAATTTTTTACTTTGTTAAACCAACAGAATATCTTTTTTCTAAGCATAATTAGAGATTTTCAATTCAAATTCAAAAAATTATTTTATGTTCACAATAAATTCTGATTTTTTCCCACAAGAAATGACATTTTCACTTTCTTTTTTGTTAACTATTAGAAAAAAATTCCACTTCATATTTATAATTTTTCCCAGTATGTAACTAAATTAAATATTAATATTGTTTCAAAGCAGATTTTTTAATACCCAAACTGTTCTTGTATGTATACTTCAGAGAGCAAAATGTTTGTGTTTTTATCAAAACTATATGCAGATTTTTTTTACAGTTATAATTAATGGCAGTCAAAAGAATAAATCACAATGAATCATAATTCTCCATAAAAGTATCAAAGAAATTGTCAAATATAATAAATGTGCAAAAAATAAAAAAATTAAATAAATAAAACACAAATTATACTTGCATGTCATTTTGATAGTCCTAAAAAAATTGTATCAAATTTTCTGTGGGACCCCAGTTAATCCCTAGACAATTCAGCTGTTAGACAAGTAGACGACTAGCGGACCATTGTTTCGTGATTCATGTCCCATTCTTTTGCTTTATGTAGCCTGGGACTGGGAACACTAACTACCCCATCACTTTCTCACCGCTGCGTATGGCCTAAAGAAGCTTACAAATAAATTCCCAAGTCCTTAGAGAGCATGTGTAAGATCCTTCAGAGTGTGTTCTGATTCTCTTTTCATGTCTTCCAGCATCTGATTCAGATGATGAGCCCCAGCCCACAGAGCCAGACTACACTCTAAGACCCAACATCAAAATCAATGACCTCGGTGAGTTACACACACAACAGACGGACCACACTGACACTTATACATATGCATATAAATCACTGACTAAGTTGACATTTACACCCAAGGTTTCTGTGGCATCCACACGCCTCTTTCCTAGCTACACAGCAAGCTCATAAATCACGCGTATGCGTTAGAGCATATTTATTGTTATAAATCAAATAGGGTAGGAAGTTACAAAAGCCAAATCCACTTCATGTGATTTGAACGTGTAATAAAAATGCATATGAGATCAACTCTAATTTGCTTTTCCTGTGCACACGGCTTACACCAAACAAACACAGCAGTTATCTGCTAACACACATCTGAGTGACACTAATGAAGCCACGAGCTAAAAGGCAAACGACGCGTGAGCTGCCTGGCTATAGTTAGCTTGATTAGCGCTGAGGCTATTGTTAGTGCTGATTAGCAGTGGCAGAACTAGCCCTCCAGTTCCCAGCCTTACAGTCGCATCCTGCACTTCATCCCCACCGTAACCCGACTCAAGGACAGCGACGACCGCACCATTTAAATGAGAGAAAAGAAATTGATTTGACTTCAAGTGTTTTTAGGGCATAAAGAGGCATCGATCTGTTCGTGTTTTTTTCCAAGCATGTGTTTTGAGACCGATGGATGTGTTTTGGGTCGTCTCTGGGTCGGAGCCACCCAACGATTTCCAATAACTGGAATCTGAGTAGCGGCTCTCTCCCGCTTGCTCCGACCGGGGGTTCAGTTTTCAAACAGGCCAGAGAGGGGAAGAGAACAACCGCAAGAGGCCAGCCGGGTCTCAGGAAGCCACACATCTCGGTACAGCTCCATACATCTGTGTCCAATAGCCAAAAGAAAAAGTATCGTCCTTGCTCACTGCTGTCCCATTAGTATTGACCAACTTAAAGAACCAATGGAAATTATACATTTCAAAATTGTACACTAAACGTCTATAAACAAATCAAAAACCGTAACAGGAAACTCTAGAATGCTGCAAGTGCTTTTAAATTAAGTGCTTAAACATTTTTTCTTATTGGATTCTGAAGTCGTTAGAAACATAAATTCTCATTTGCAGGATTTTTAATGTCAGTTCTGTAAATCTGCTGGAGCAGTTAGTCCCATTAATGGCAGTAAGTTTCACGCCACTGTCGGAATTCATTTAAGTCGCACAAACGCGCAGGCAATCACAAATAGAGATGCAATAAACACAAAGACAGCTTTTATTTGGCCTTTAGGGAGTAATGCAGAGCAAGAAGATGTTTTGTGCTCATTCCATTCTCTTTATAGCCTTTTTTTTTTACAATAAAAACAAACCATTTGCTTGTTTTAAGCAATATTGTTTAATGTTGGATATCCTGAACTAACAATGAACAGTACTTTTATAAGATTTTATTTTAGGATGGTATTCATTTCTACATATACACTACCGTTTGAGGTCCATGCAATTTATTTTATTTATTAATCAAGTTTTTGAAAGACTTTCACCAAGGCTGCATTCATTTGATCAGGATTTATTTGAATGGATAAAAACAGTTGTGATATTGAGAAGTATTATTACAGTTTTTCTTTATTATTTTTCTTTGTCTTTATAATTACAACTGTTTTCTGTTTTAATATATGTTTAATATGTTAAATAACATGCTTATTTGGTGCGCAAGAAACACTTCTATTTATTTATTTTTATTATCACAGTTGAAAATAGTTGTGCTGCTTAATATTTTTGTGAACCTATTTTTTTTCTGAATTCTTTGAATAGAACGTTCAAAAGAACAGCATTTTTTAAATAGTTTTTTTCACTTTTGATTAATTTTGATCAACCCAACTCTTACTGAGCCCAAAGTTTTGAATGATAGTGATTTTTAACATTTCATGTTGTAGAAAATAGCAGTGGCTAATATATTATAATATAAAAAAACTTGAATTTTGACATTATTGATATTAACCTAGATTAATAAATGCTATAAAAATCATTTCATGATACCTAATACATTAACTTATGTTAACTGTTTGAACCAGTTAACATAATCTTTATTGTAAAGTATTACTGTGATATTCTATGAGATGCAAAGATCTTTGTGTACTGTAATGTAAGATTTGACTTCCCATTTGGGTCATCGATGGGACAAACTTATCAGATTTCTCTGTAATCCATTCTCCAAAGGAGAGAAAACAACTTAACACTTACATCTGATCAGCTGATTAAGTCACATGACACGGCAGTATTCCAGCAAACGAACGAACAAGCTAGAAATGTCTGTTCTCATGAGACTGTATCTGTGTATGTTGGCACAGAGTGTTGAATTCCAACATGTAAACACCATGTTCCAGAACATCCCACACAGCTTCTCTCTCCTGCCTGCCATCCAAGGACTCCTGTCAATCAAACATTCTTCAGCCATGGTGATAATAATGCACTTTCTTTGCACAGTGTCTTTTAAATTATTAATCTGTCAAGATATTATTTAAAACACAAAAATAAAAAATAAAGACTATTGAAAAATTTTGTATAATTACCAATGTTGAAATCCATTTTTGCTGATAAATATTTGTATGGAAACCATGATACACTACCATTATTAAACAACCACCACTGAACAACCATTATTAAATACTGACCACCAATAATAATCAGCATATTAGAATGATTTCTAAAGATCATGTGACACTTTAAAATGTATTACAGTAGAAAAGTTATTTTAAATTGTAATAATACTTCACAAAATTACAATAATACATATAATTTATTTATAAGATTTTTTTTTTAAATAAACAATTTACAGAAAAATAATAATAGTAAAACTCATTGTAAATACAGTTGTAATAAATATTTCAGTGATAAATGGAAAATAAGCACCCCAGACGTGTCTGGAACAACTGTCACATCTTTTGCCTGTGTGTAACAACATCATATTATTCTATCAAAACACACAGACATACTGTGTGCGTGTCTGGAGATGTTTGTGGCAGCCAATTTGCGTCACACACTATTCCTTGTGACCTTTTAGTTGAAAACGTGTGTTTACGAACTTGTCTATCATAGAGTCCGCGAACTGGAAGACACCTGCTCACAGTCGCAGACACCGACAAACCGGTTTTGTTAGCTGTCCGTTTCCTGTGATGATTTAACAGAATTACATAGATTATTTAGGCACATCAGACACTCCTCTTGTCATGATAATAGTTGCATTTTAGTTGTGTTCACAATGAAACCTGTCTACAACTACACATGAACACAGACATACCTACTTGAGTCACTGTGTTTTATTTTTAACTCCTTCCCTTAGGCCTCAGTTGGTCAGAGGGTTTCCTATACCTTAGTGAGTCACGCAACATTAGTGTCTAGACCTCAGCTGTTAATTTTGTTCTGTCTGTCTCTTTTCCAGATGACTACGATAATCCCGAGGTCCCAAAATTGGAGAAGAGTATCAGCGGTAGCAGTCCATCCAGAGATCGCCTTCTCCTAACTGTGGCATCACTTTTCCTCATCGCCCTTTCGGTCTCCTAGCATCCACCGCCTAAACGTCGCATACCAACGAGGCCTTGGGGGGGGAAAGGAAGGGTTCAGGGCCGATAAGTTTGCAGATAAAGACTAGGAAAGCAATGGGAAATGGAACACTTGATGCTGCAGCAGCTTACAGAGTGTCAAGCACCAGCCCACAATTCAACAGTGGTTTCCATGTCTTATAACAGTGACACACTTTGCGTGTCACGCAGACAATACTAATACACCATAATGAGAACTGTGCCATTTCAGTTACAATAATGCGGATTGTTTGTTTGTGTGTGTGTTTGTGCGTTTTTGTGTGTTTATGCGTTTGTGTGGCGCCTTTGGTGCTCGGGGGCGGAGCGGATCTTTACTTCGGTCTGAAGGTTTGATGGCCCCATTATCTGTGAATTGGCAGGTTAAAAGTTTAAAAGTGTCTCGGATTCTGTTTGATGAGAACTGAAATGAAACCGTCGAGGAGTTCAGGTTACTCGAACCCAGAAAAAAAAAAAAAAAAAAAAACAGGCAATGTTTAATCCAATTCCAAAAGTATTTGTTTCGCTCTGTGTGTTTCTGTTGCCAGAGAGACGTACAAACCACTGGATGATCATGTAATTGCCGTCAGGGATGAACAGCAATATTCATTTGATGAGTTTAAACAAGTCTATAATAGAAACTGATCTCACAGAGTCGAAATCAACTCATTTTGAACTTTTCTATTGACGAGGCGACAATTTATAAAGCGTTAAAATCCAATTACATCAGATTCTTATTTGAACTTATTGTGGTTGCACTTGAAAGCAAGGGCCGATGTGGTTGTTCTGTGATGCAGAAAACTGAGACAGAAGTGATTTTGCACAAGCGTAAACACAAACGCTTTAAACACATTGAAACAAACAGAAGCCAAATAGCTTTTTTGTTGTTTTTGTTCCTTCTCCCTTTTGATAAAAGGTGCTTGAGTGTGTGTGTGAGTGTGAGTGTGAGTGTGAGTGAGTGCAAGCGTATGTGTGTGTATATTAGCTCAGTGATGCTGGAAAAATTTCCTCTAGACTTTATGGACTTCAACCGGAGGTGGACACCTACACAGACACTGTACATAAAACACTTGCATTTATTTATGTGTGGACATTGTGGACGACCTCCGCTCATTCGTTCGGACCACGCAGATTCTCGCTGGATTCGGAAGAACTCCAAACCTGCTTTGGCTGGTTCGTTCCAGTTCGAACCGGTTCCACTTATCTCTGTTTGCTACTTGACTTCTTTCGGTGGTGATCAGCAAGACCAAATGGAAACTGAGGGGTCTGGTGTTTATAATCCGTTTCTACGGCAACAGTTATTCAGCTATACATGCACCTAAAGGCACTAGAGTCCAGCAGGAAATCAGAACACCACACACGAAAAGAAATAACAGCAATTACTGGCAACGGTTCTGGCGACACTTTTGCCAAGAGTAATACAAGCAAACAAATGCTTGAGGGCAGGTAGTTATTGTTCTTGTGAGGTTTTCAAAGGATAAATGGCAGTGTATGAATCAATCATTTTACAACAAGGTTCAAAATTAAGGTTCTAACTCTTTTAGACTAGCACCTTATCACGATAGCAACGACATCATATCATGGCTCACGATGATAGCAGCAACCAGCTCCGCTTCTCACCCTAGAGACAAGGGAATACTGCTTAAACTAGCAATGGCATGTGGTTTAGGAGAAATGATGTGAGGTAGAAGTTTTCTCTCACACCTACAGGCTGTCTTTAACATATTGATAAAGCCGTTTTATTGTATCATTCCGCTTCTGCTCTGAAAAATCATTTCAGTTTATGTGGAACATTATGTCTGGCTTTATATTCCATTACTACGGCTTCAAACAAAGCAAGTTCAGAACAAACGAACACTAATTTGAATGCTTGGAATGATACTTTACAGACTTGAATCTACATTTAATTTGTTTCATGTGGTCATTTCCAGGCATTGGGTTGAGAATAAGTAGGTTTTTGTGCTTTTTCAGAAGAGTCGATCAGGCAAAGTATCACTCTTCAAATGTTGCACTTACAGAAACTTGGACACGAGAATTGTGCGTGAGAGTGTGTGTGTGTGTGTGTGTGTGTGTGTGTGTGTGTGTGTTAGAGACTGCAGTTGTTAGAAGTTGACGTTTGTCTTAAAACTAGCCTAAATAACCTTTCAATCTTTTGTGTGTGTGAGAGTATGAAAGAATGAGAGATCAAAAGTTAATAAAGATAAAGGACGGTGTGATTGTGTGTGTTTATGCAAGTTGTTTTCCGTTTAGGCATTCTAGGCATTTTCTGTGTGAGTGGGTGCGAGTCCAAGAAAATGTATTGTTTTGGAGGAAACAACAAAAGCATTTATTAGTGTTGGAAACAACCGATTACAATCATGTTTACCTTCAACTGGTATGAATTTAAAGAACTTGAAAAAAGAAACTGTAAACTGAACAAACATAAAGCTTATAATAATAATAATAATCATGATATAAAAACACTAAGCCTTTGATTCATATTTGTTACAGGCATAACATTTTTTATGAACTCATATGTTTGGGTATTAAAATGTCCTTCTGAATTTGATCAGTCAGTAGAAACCAAAGAACTAAATCTAATAAGAGTACACAAACATCATCTCCCCCTCACTCTGACTTAAGATCTCCTCATAAATGTAGTTTCCGGTTTCCCACCACTGTCATCAAAAACAAGCCATACTTTTCCAATCTCGCAAATCTCTTGTATTTTGCACACTCCATCATCTCTTTCAAATCTATTATCAGTGTCGGTTATCTCTGCACAGTGTGTAAGAAGCAAGCAGCACAAAGATGAAAGGATTACTATCAGAGGTCAACCTGATGCTGGAACCATCTTATCTAATCACTTCTGCATGAAATATTTCTACATATCAAACAACGTTGTGGGACTCAGGATGTCACTTTTTAAAACTGTTACCCATCCGAACAGTTTTTACATTCTTTTGTCTGCCAGTGCAAACTGTGAGGAAAATTACTATACCTTAGTTATTTATTTTCACAAAACTATGTGCAGATTTGTTTTTTATTTCCTAAAAATATGGCTGTCAGAACAATAAAATAATTGCATTTAGTTTCATAAATTACAACCAGCTTTAATTGAGCAAGGGTTTTTTTTTTTTCTTTTTTAATATTCAATATTAATTTTGGACAGCCCTAAAAATAAATTTTATGAAAACCTTTCTTTCTGTCAAATTTTCTACTGACCCTGTAGCACCCTCTTGTTGGGTCCCTGCGGTTCCCTGGACTCCTGCATTAGGCAGGAGTGGACGCGTAATGCTTCAGGAGTAATTGCAATGAGTGAATAAAATTATTATTAAAAAAAGAGAGAGAGGTAGAGAGAGAAGAAGAAAAAAAATAGTAGGCTATATCTGCCCAACGTGTCACATACAGGCATTTAATATGTATTTATTTTGTAAATGTAAGAACTGACGATATGGCAAATGACAGTTCATGTAGCAGTGAATCTACATTTGTTCACTAGGCTACATAAACCATCAATTAATACATTTTTAAAGAATGGTTTAAAAATACCATATGACAGGGTTCAGTACCCCCACAAAAGGTCCGTATATACTGAGAGCTATAAGGAGAACTAGGCTATAAAGTTTTAATAATCCTTCTGATTCTGAGAATAAGGAAGTCACCAAAGCTATTAGCTATAACGATAACGACACCAAGCAACAACGTCGATGTAACTTGTAATAGGAGTTATGCACAACAGACTCCTGCTAACTTTTTTTTACAGTCTATGCTGTTAACCAGATCTTGTTGCTTCCGGTTCACGCGTTTTGCATATGCCTCGTTAAATATGAAGCTGTTTTACTCAAGATGCCTTCAAAGTAGACAGTAAAGATAATCATAACCAATGTCCATCACATATGTGGATTGATATATAAAAGT